>CANNZV010003430.1:63741-99893 GCA_947561585.1 Caprella mutica
CCAGTAAGCCACCAGTTAAACAACCAGTTAAACTCACCAGTAAAACCACCACTTAATCCACCAGTAAACCCCCAGTTAAACCACCAGTTAAACCACTAGTAAAACCACCAGTCAAAATCACCAGTTAAACCATCAGTAAACCACCAGTTAAACCACCTGTAACCACCAGTAAAACCACCAGTTAAACCACCAGTAAACCACATGTTAAACCACCAGTAAACCACCAGTAAAACCACCAGTTAAACCACCGGTTAAACCACCAGTTAAAACCACCAGTTAACCACCAGTTAACCACCTAACTAAGCTAGTAAACTAAAAGTTACCAATTCGCCTCAATACAGTCAATGATTTATTTTGCCTTAATTAGTTTTAAAACGAATCCCTCAGAGAACTCCATGTTTAATATAATTTCACATACGAATTAATCTAAATTGTTCATTTTCAGAGAATAAAAGTTCCTGTAAGATCCTCATTTGAACTTCTAGAGAGTAATTGTTACTCTTATTCACCTTCTAAACTCGCTATTTATGAGCTGCAATGCAGTGAGTACAAAGAAAAGTACTTAGTAGTTAAGTCAGAGCGTCAAAAGTCTACGGTTGTTGAAGCGAACATTTCAGAATCCCCTAGAGGAATTGGAACAAAAAGAAAAAAGATGATTTCAATATAGAATAATGTGGTTCACGGGTTAATAGTGCTGATGTAGAAGGGTGATAGTGCTGATGTAGACTGTTAATAGTGCTGATGTAGAAGGGTAAAAGTGCTGATGTAGAAGGGTAATAGTGCTGATATAGAAGGGTATAGTGCTGATATAGAAGAGTAATAGTGCTGATATAGAAGGGAAATAGTGCTGATGTAGAAGGGTAATAGTGCTGATATAGAAGGGTAATAGTGCTGATATAGAAGGGAAATAGTGCTGATATAGAAGGGAAATAGTGCTGATATAGAAGGGAAATAGTGCTGATATAGAATGGTAATAGTGCTGATATAGAAGGGAAATAGTGCTGATATAGAAGGAAATAGTGCTGATATAGAAGGGAAATAGTGCCTGATATAGAAGGGTAATAGTGCTGATATAGAAGGGTAATAGTGCTGATGTAGAAGGGTGATAGTGCTGATGTAGAAGGGTATTAGTGCTGATGTAGAAGGGTAATAGTGCTGATATAGAAGGGTAATAGTGCTGATATAGAAGGGAAATAGTGCTGATATAGAAGGGAAATAGTGCTGATATAGAAGGGTAATAGTGCTGATATAGAAGGGTAATAGTGCTGATGTAGAAGGGTAATAGTGCTGATATAGAAGGGAAATAGTGCTGATATAGAAGGGAAATAGTGCTGATATAGAAGGGAAATAGTGCTGATATAGAAGGGTAATAGTGCTGATATAGAAGGGTAATAGTGCTGAGGTAGAAGGGTAATAGTGCTGATATAGAAGGGTAATAGTGCTGATATAGAAGGGAAATAGTGCTGATATAGAAGGGAAATAGTGCTGATATAGAAGGGAAATAGTGCTGATATAGAAGGGTAATAGTGCTGATATAGAAGGGTAATAGTGCTGAGGTAGAAGGGTAATAGTGCTGATGTAGAAGGGTAATAGTGCTGATATAGAAGGGTAATAGTGCTGATATAGAAGGGAAATAGTGCTGATATAGAAGGGAAATAGTGCTGATATAGAAGGGTAATAGTGCTGATATAGAAGGGTAATAGTGCTGATGTAGAAGGGTAATAGTGCTGATATAGAAGGGTAATAGTGCTGATATAGAAGGGAAATAGTGCTGATATAGAAGGGAAATAGTGCTGATATAGAAGGGAAATAGTGCTGATATAGAAGGGTAATAGTGCTGATATAGAAGGGTAATAGTGCTGAGGTAGAAGGGTAATAGTGCTGATGTAGAAGGGTAATAGTGCTGATATAGAAGGGTAATAGTGCTGATATAGAAGGGAAATAGTGCTGATATAGAAGGGTAATAGAGCTGATGTAGAAGGGAAATAGTGCTGATATAGAAGGGAAATAGTGCTGATATAGAAGGTTAATAGTGCTGATGTAGAAGGGAAATAGTGCTGATATAGAAGGGAAATAGTGCTGATGTAGAAGGGTAATAGTGCTGATATAGAAGGGTAATAGTGCTGATGTAGAAGGGTAATAGTGCTGATGTAGAAAGGTAATAGTGCTGATGTAGAAGGGTAATAGTGCTGATGTAGAATGGTAATAGTGCTGATGTAGAATGGTAATAGTGCTGATGTAGAAGGTTAGTATTACTATTGTTCATTACAATTTATATTACTATATAACATGTAGATAATACACTACCTTTTCTGTACC
The DNA here is from genome assembly GCA_947561585.1 of Caprella mutica. Lineage (NCBI taxonomy): Eukaryota > Metazoa > Arthropoda > Malacostraca > Amphipoda > Caprellidae > Caprella > Caprella mutica. Next base: position 66,061 of record CANNZV010003430.1, read on the forward strand.
TGTATATCCATATCATATCATTAATTAATAATAACAAACTATGGTATAAGTAGAATAGTTGGTAATGTTCATTAATATTCAAGAAGCACAAATGTTAAGAGAGTGAAGTTCTTTGATTGCAAAGGATCTGTAATCTCGTATGAGCTTTCTAATCGTAATTAGAATAATGAGTTAATGCATTAATTAAGATTATGTTAAGTTATAAGAGACTATAATAATGATTTAATTTAACACATAAAAGAGATTTGCGACTCTGATTTACTATGTCTTAAGCAGTTGAAGTAAGGAGAGTAACTCATCTTTCAATGGGAAATATTATCCTTAAAAAACATAATGATTTAATATGTGTTATGATCTACTTATGCCCACCCTAACTTTTCTCTCTTGGCTATACGTATCAATATAGTACATATTGTATATTTGTATTGTGTGATGTTAGCTGAGACTAAGTGTAGCTCTATAACTAGGGTATGATTGTTACTGTTCGTGGAGATCATTTCACCTATAATTTCATCAGTACATCACTGATTTACTTGATTTTAAATATAATGGAGCAAATAAATATGTCTTTCTATTGTCTGGGCATTTAAAATTATAATGGTTTTCTTCCAACCAGGGCATTGTATGATATAGAAATTTTGAAGTTAATTTGGAGTTGGAAAAATTCATTATATAGGAACGTCTCAGCTTTATTTTGGGATAGTGAATACTCCAGGGGGGCCCTTGTCATCGTTAATAGCTTATCCTTCTTTGGAACCTTTGAGTCTATTACAGTTATTTCATAAAATAACTGAATTGTTTACCTTCGCAGAATGCGGAAGGTAATGTTTTTATTCTATTTTCGTCAGTTTTTTTTCTTTGCTGAAATATTTATTGGCACGTATAAATTTATTCAATAGGTTTATAGTATTAATTTCATGAAAAAAAACTGTCAAATGAAAATAATTCTCACGTAAAATCAAAGTAAATAAATTAATATACTTTTTATCTACTAAAACTTTCACCATCAATCGCAGCACCACCCTAATAATACCAAGATGTTTAAAAAATCGAACAATTAATTATCACAGCAATGGTTCATAATGCGCAAATTTGTTCCACATTTTGTGCAATGAAGGAAAGATTTCATTCTAATATTTTCTCTTCACATCACCCAAGGGAATAAAATATTTCGCAGTGAATACCTAAAAGAATGAAATGTCACAAAGTTCCGTATTTCTTGTGACTTTCTTTCCCGCACAATTTATAAGATATTATGCGATGAAAAAAATTTTGGCGACAATTTATTCAAAGACCAAAAACTCAACAGCCGAAAAATATTCATGTAACTCACCAAATTAAATTCACCTTAAATGTCAACTACTTTAAAAGCATTTAAAATCAAATATCGCACTCAGTGTCTAAATTTACATGTGTCTAGAAATTGAATTTAGGTTCCAAAAGAAAATATTCCAGTCGCATCAAAACTTGAGTAACCCAATGATCCAACTGTAAAGACTCTAATGGTTTCTTAAAGTGAATTGGCCGTTTCAATTTATATTTGGTGCTCGTAAGCATAACAAATGAAAGTCCCGAAGGAAGAGCTCATGCACGGCTCTGTAATGGTCTGCAAATATATGCCAGAGATCATCTCCTCAATTCAATTTGTTAGGTTTAACTTCAGCAGATCTAATGGAGGAACAAGTTAAACAATGGATGCACGGGCTGTAGCGGTGCTTAGTTCAATGGTAGTACATTCATTTTATTCATTCACATTCATGGTCTCAAAATTAAACTTGATGTTGTTAACCTAGTTATAGTTTTACTATTATTTTCAGTATAGCAAGTCTTTGCTGATTTTATATCCAAAAAAGATTCTTTAAACTTTAGATATTTTGTAGTTACAATGATGGAAATATTACCTGCAATATTTTTATTACACTCAGTAATCTGTCAACAAAAAATATCACTATTTCGGATACATTCAGAAATTATCTTTTGTGATTTATACGATCAAAGACGATTAACTATTGGTGGTTTATTTCAATGATTTATTATGATAGACTATTCGTTTTGAGGATATTTTACCATCCAATGTGTGGCTGCTGATCGAAAGCCAACAATGACCTATAATTATTATTATTATTACTATTTATCCATAGTGGCAACCACAGTTAATAAATAGAGAAGTATACCAAGTACAATATTGGAACATCCGAAAATATTATGAGTGACGTCACAAAGAAAATTTTCCATTTGTTTTTAAATAAAAATTTGATATTGTTCAGTTAAATGTGCATTTTCATGGAAATTAACTTACTTAAAATTGTTTTTATCACGTTTTACACTCCATTTACTTATAATATTCACCTAATAATACTAATAATATTTGAGAGTATTCTGTGCGACGCCATTTGTTTACATCGTTTCTGAAGAATGGATCAAGTTAATCGTCAATGAATTCGAAACTTAGCATACTTTTCTATTTATTTACAAAGTTGGCAACATTGTCAACGTATAGCAGCCATCTAAGATTTCATTTTCAATAAATTGTTTGTGTATCTATCAACACATTTCACTCGATTTATGAGGAGGTGAATCTCGTATTTCCTCATCAAGTTCCACCGTAAGGTCGTAAGTTATTCAGCTCGTTGAATAATTCGCTGACAAAGGCTTCTGGTTCCCCTAACTCTCTGGTCTTCATTACCTGATGAATGGCAAAGGGAATCAATGGGTGCTTTGTCATTTGGAGTAAAAGTGGCAAAGGTTTTACTTCACCAATCCGTTATTGCTTTCTAAAATATGTTCCGTTACATTAGTGTGATTAGGTAGCTACTGTTCAATGGGCAGATAAGATAATTATTTACGATGCAGTATGTACTAATCATCTATTTTTTGTTCTATAATATCATTCAATAATAATACTTTTAGGTGATGGTATAGACAAAAACATATCTGCGCCTGGAAGTAAAAATATTGTTGAACAAACCATGAACAAAATAAATATATATCAAATATTCATTCTCTAATAAAACATACTTTCAAAATTTGAAAAAAAAATTATATTGTCCGTAATCATATTTACTACATTCTCTTTCTTCAACATGACCTCCAACGGTCTTTTTCTTCAACGTCAAATCAGTAATTCACAGGTTTGTTGCAAACTGAGTATGTAATTATAAAAGAAAAATAGTAAATTACATCATTACTTCCAGTGCATCGTTTTTCATAGAGTAAATGTTATTCGAAAGCTACAAAATTAATGATCGCTTACAAACACTAATTTCAAATATATTTTTATTTATGATTTAATTGCCAAACTTTACATTTTCTCTAAATAAACGTCAAGCTATCGCCCAGAGAAACCATTTATGCTTTCACAATTATCAACATTTCCAAAACTGATTAATTTTCATTTACAAGAGGATTTAACGTCATTTTCGGAACCTATAGCATATCCCTGACGTTACAAGGAAATTAAATACAAGAGAGTGGATGAAGAGGTCAGAAAGAAAAGTGGCTTCATAAACAAAACCATCTTCCACTGTCGATGGTATAAGCTACTACGTGAATGCAGTCACTTACCAAGGAATGTGACGAAAAGGGACACATCAGCGGTGGCTGCACTCATGGATGGAAGAGGAAAAAGAAGGGGTGATAGTAAATGAAGCCTACGAGCCTACCTAACACAAAAATCGAAGACCTCGTAGTTGAAGAGCATAACTCTAGCGCTATCCTCTAAAACTGCAAGTTGCGTTAAAATAAGACAATACTTAATCCAAGTAACAATAGCTCGGGGCCCAAGGGACACACCCCCTTCTCTTTCATTCACCACAGACAGTTTCTGGATAGAGCTCCTGAGGGCTTTTCAAAACTAACAAAGAATGCAGTGCGATAGAATATCTAAAAGTGTAGCGATGTACGCAGCCGATTCGAAAATCTCACTTCTAAAGCTCACCATTTTCATTATTGAAAACTATCTCTTGCGCTCAAATCTCACACAATATATTTTTATCCTCAGCAAACAAGGTACATCAAACACATGTTCGCTATGGATACAGTATCCCAGAGGATATCTCATCCGGTTTATTCATCTGGGATTTCTATAAAAAATGGCTCTGGGTTCTATTTAGACTTTCATCCAGCTTGTATGTCCCGTCAATAAATAATGTACTTTGATAAGCTTCCTGCGAGCCTCGGAGAATATTGTTATCTGAAGCCAAACAAAAGCCTTTTGAAGCCAAAATATTCACCATTTTTCAGAGCGCTTTTAGTCGGCATTAATTTTTAAGGACTTCTCGATTGATCGGCCATGATAGAAAAAAGTTTTAAAATATAGTAAACTATGTTAACTAGGCTACAAAATTCGTTATGAACAAATTATTATTACAAAGTATCTTTTATTAATTTACCTTTTCACTTTCTTTAAAACCACTTATTCTTCCATTTAATTAATGATTAATACTTTTCACTGTTCTATTCACTCTTCCAATTCCAAACGTTACTTTCGCTATGCTAAGAATGCTATTTTGCGGATCCTTTGATGAACCTCAAAAATGCTTAACTGATCGTTCGAATTCATAATTAATCGTGTGGTTTCTATAAAGAACAATGGAGCTCATGCATTCGTAAGTGATCGAATTAGAAAATGATTAGAGAATTAATGGTTACGTAACATATATATACTTGAGAGTTAAGTGATGCACTTAAAATAAATTTATTATACGTACCCGTATATCTAGAATGAACATTTATTGCAAATATTGATGTCATAATAAAAACGTTAGCGTGAATTGATGTTCTAGAAGCAATTCGGTTGGTTGGTAGATTCTTTTTAAAGAGATTATTTTCCATAAATTAAAATATTATCTTTTATGTCTGCACGTTGATGTGAATTTGATGTGAATAATTAATAAAGATTAGAATATAAAATAGAGGGTTATTTCATTGAAAGGTATTTGATTGTTCAACTTTTAATTTTGAAAATAGTAATATATAAATTATTAAATAAATAAAAGTTCTCCGATGATCCAGGAAAGAAATGAAGTTACAATATAGTATTGTATAACTAAACTCTAGGATCATTAATTAGAAAATTGCATATAATTTGGTTCCTTGAATAATTTTTCATATGTTTAAAAGTCCTTTTATGATCAGTGTAATAAATATCCAGGAATCATTTTAATAAATTTTGACAGCGATCGGGTCAAAGGACGAAGTCAAGGTCATTAATAACTTAAAAAGAATTAAATCAAATTGTCTGAAATTTAGTCGGACGATTGGTCAATATCCAGCAACCATTTCATTAGATTTTGGAAGCGATCGGGTCAAAAGTGAAGGTAGAATATTGAATGGTCAAGGTCATTTATAAACGCCAGTGAAGGTATGCGCTATATGAGTACCCGTACCAGTTCGGAAGTAAAGCGGGAATCTGCAGTGTATTGAGTAAAGAAATCTTCAAAAGCAAACAGAAACAAATATAGGATATAAAATTCCACGGGGTTAATAAAATGATGAGTTACACTAGTCACATCGTTCAAAAAAAAAAAATGTGTTTAATTAAAAAAAAGTTTAAATTGCTTGGAGGGGACCTATAAGAACTCTCACTACTTATCTTATAAGCTCAATGACGTGCAAGAAATCGTATTATTACTATTTTATTTCTGTAAGTACAGGAAAGCCACACTTTTATTTCACCCCACTTTTATACAAGTGGTAATAATTGCGAGGCGTGTCTCGATGTTATTACAATTCGTAAACCTAGAAAACGGAGACTATTTTTAAAAGTGTTCATTTCACAGTAACTACAATAAATATTAATATTTAGATGAGGTTATTAGAAGCAATTAGTTCAGAAATTCTATATGCCGCATTTTAGGGTAAGTTCCGTGTTATCGAACGGTTCCATATTTTCGAACTCATAAAAATCTCTATATAATAGTGGTTATTTAACTTTCATTTCAATTGGTGTACTATCCATGATACCAATTACAACAGAAGTTAAATAGTTATTATAATTTCTTTTCTTACATGACCGAAAATGTAGAACCAACTAATAACTTGGATCATATACCCTTATGCCTAAAATATTTCAGAGCATAAAATTACTGTTTGTTCAGTATAACACAATTATATAAATCTAAGTATCTATTTATTACTCACCTATAGTGAGTGAGAGTTAAACTATGGTTGAATCTTAAAACCTTTAATACTCTCACTATATACTTAGAAGTTTTAAACTTTCATCACAGAGCATCAACTAATTCTGACAACAAATACTGGATCACTGTTTGATTGATATGCTTATATAGTACTCCAACTTTAAATACAATTTTCTTTAATTATTACTCATAGAAAATGATATGTATATCAAGAAATATCTAATAATTATATAGTTCATTTGGTTTGCCCCGATCTTATTACAATTTTTCAATACGACTGAGTCGTGAATTTGTAATAAAAGCGGGGCCTGCCAGTGACTACGTGTTGGACACTAAATGTTAGCATGGGACTAGGTCATCTGATGAGGCTTCAGCATGGCCAAACTAACATGGTGGAGTACCTTGTGTAGGTTATTTGCACTTTATCCTATAATTTGTAGAGATTGGGATGATTTCGGATGTATTAGAAAATATATGTTTGGCTGCAATCCGCTTTCTCTTTATTACCTTCGCAGATTGTGGAGGGTTATATTTAAGGCTGCATTAATTTATTTATCATCTTGTTATTCGCATAACTCAAAAAGTATTCAACAAAATTGCCTGGAATTTTGTGGGATGATTAGTCGATGTCCATCTGGTGAAATTTTGGGAGCAATCCGGTCAAAGGTCAAGGTCTAGGTCATTTATAACTCAGTAATCAAAAGATTTTCATATGAAATTGCCTGAAATTTAGTGAGACTATTGGTCAATATCCAGGAACCATTTTGAGAGCGAAAAGATTTAGGTCAAAGTCATCAACAAGCGACGGCGAAGGTATGCACTCTACGAGTGCACGCCATCTAGTTTAGAATTAAGTTGAGTCAAATTATTCACAATATAGTAACATGCTTCTTGTATTCGATTATGTCCATAAAATTCAATTATATTTTTACATCCAGTTTGTTTTTGTGAGAATAAAATGGCTATGAGAGAAAAGTCTGCAGTTTGAAAATCTGAACATTTTTACCTTCGCAGGGTGAGGTAAGAAATTGTTTTTTTATCATCTTGTTATTCGCATAACTCAAAAAGTATTCTACCAAATTACCTGAAATTATGTGTGACGATTGGTGAATGTCCAGGAACCATCTGGTGAAATTGAGGGAGCGATTCGGTCAAAGGGCAGGGTCATTTATAAATTAAAAATTGTTCAACCAAATTGCCCGAAATTTGGTGGGACGAGGATATTGGTTCGTAATTGTTAGGGTTGTGACAATATTCTTTTAGCTTAAAAATATAATCTTGAGCATATTTTAAATAAAGCATATTCTTTTTATTAAAAATATATTCTTTTTATTAAAAATATATTCTTTTTATTAAAAATATATTCTTTTTATTAAAAATATATTCTTTTTATTAAAAAGTAATAAAACATATTCTTTTCAACAATATGAAAAAAAAATTTATGAAACTAATATATTTCTCAGCATAACTAAAGAACCTTTCTTTAGTTGCTTTATAACTAACGTTTATAACGTTGCTTTATAACTAACGTTTATAACGTTGCTTTATAACTAACGTTTATAACGTTGCTTTATAACTAACGTTTATAACGTTGTTTTATAACTAACGTTTATAACGTTGCTTTATAACTAACGTTTATACTTTATAACTAAAGAATATAATTATATTCACAAAAAAAAGTATATAGGTATTTTAGAAGACCGTTGCCGAACAATACATGCCAAAATTATTGGAACATACAAGCCGAATTAAGGTTAATATCTGAAAAACCTGTTCAGGGTTCGATATTGAAAAGTTTCATAATTTAGTATTGGAAAATGCATTTTTATCCTAACAACTTTTGAACGTTTTAGTTTAAATTTAACCGTTTCATAAACCCGATATTACTGTGACTGAACTTGGTCAGACGATATACAGATTGAATCCATGTGCCATATGATTCAAGTTAATAAAACTTATTTGAACTCTTCAAAGATTTCCATTGCACCGAAACAAGAGAATAGCATCCAAATGTGATTTAAGGAACTTGCTAATATCCCTTATCATATTTATATATCTAATTGCAGCACTTTTAATGAATTGAGCATAAAAAGCATAATTGAGTATAAAAAACATAATTTAGCACAAAAAGAATATAAAGCATATTTTTAAGGAATATAAAGCATATTTCAGAGCATAAAAGAATATATTTAGAGCATATGAGAATGTATTTCGTGAGAATATATAGCATATTTCAAAGAGAATATTGTCACAACCCTAGTAATTATTATTTATAAGCGCCGGCGAGGGTAAGCGCTCTACAGAGTGCCCGTTCTATAGTTTACTTTATTGAGAGGTCCAACGTCCAAATAGCATATCCCTGACGGCAAAAGAAAATTAAAGGCAAAGGACACCAAAGAAGCAGTTAAACAGGAAAGTGACCTTTAGAAGAGTAGGCATCTATACAAAAAATGTCTATTCACTAAAATAGATTCTCCTTAAGATTCGTTAAAGGAAACATTACAAAATAATCTTAATAATAAAAACACTTCTATATTTGAATTGAAACAACTGCTGAACAAAATTGATTTTGTATTCAGATCGTACTGTTTTCTTGCAACCTGAGCGACCCTAGTTTGTTAAAATTTAAACTTGTGCCTTCATTTTTGTACTTAAACACTTTTCTCCAGATTGTCAATATTTTATAAAAGGAATAGTTATACGAATATTCTTAAAAATAAGAAATAAATCTGTTCTATCTAATAAATATATTTTTAATGTTTGAACCTACTTCAATGTCCGTTTTCTGACCATTTTCACCACCCATCAATTAAGTCGTTGTTATATTCACAAAAATGATTAAAACTTTATGAAACTTCATCTTTGAATGGACAAAGGTTCAACAAACAAAATTATACTGGAAAGAAAATGTACCTCTAATAGTTGTTGGAATATGTGAATTTTAATTTTGATACACTTTTTTCTGGGTCACCCTTTATATATATATTTTCAATTAATTAGTTCCATTGACTCTTACGTTCCATTGACTCTTACGTTCCATTGACTCTTACGTTCCATTGACTCTTTACGTTCCATTGACTCTTACGTTCCATTGACTCTTACGTTCCATTGACTCTTACGTTCCATTGACTCTTACGTTCCATTGACTCTTACGTTCCATTGACTCTTACGTTCCATTGACTCTTACGTTCCATTGACTCTTACGTTCCATTGACTCTTACGTTCCATTGACTCTTACGTTCCATTGACTCTTACGTTCCATTGACTCTTACGTTCCATTGACTCTTTACGTTCCATTGACTCTTACGTTCCATTGACTCTTACGTTCCATTGACTCTTACGTTCCATTGACTCTTACGTTCCATTGACTCTTACGTTCCATTGACTCTTACGTTCCATTGACTCTTACGTTCCATTGACTCTTACGTTCCATTGACTCTTACGTTCCATTGACTCTTCTTCTGAAAACTTAATTTTAGGAGATTGATAAACAGTGGTAAGAAATATACCTTTATTTAATTTGTGTGGAGGATTTGAGTTCAATAATTGATAACAAGAAATAAATATATAATATCCAAAACCACTGAAAATATGAGACTAAAAAAGTAACAAACTGTTTAAAAAACATGAAGATACGGATAAAAATGTTTAAGTTTGATTAAAAAGCTTCCTATAAGCAGTACGAGGCATCAGGTATCCTTAGGAGGGGCACTAGATATCCTTGGGTGGGGCAAACATATCAGCTAGGGCCAAAATAGGTGCCCCTGTGGGTAGGCCTGGGAAGGGACCAGCAGCACCCGCTATGTCAATGTGGCTGTACTTCAGAGGACAGTCTGAGTCAATGCCATGCTGAGGAAAGAAACACTTCAGTTAGAAATGATACTTAACACTTCCAACCAGTCAATTTAAACTATAAACCGCAAAGTTATTTGAACTTATACAAAGGCTCATATTTTTCAAATTTTTGCTGTGTTTTTGTAATTTTTTATTGACGATTGTTTTTAAATTTTATAATGATTTTTTCAATAAAGAATAAATAAATAAACTTGACGGCGTTTTACTTTTCAAACATTTTTATCTTTTAAATTATTATTGGTAGCTAGATAGCTACTTAATTTTTTATATCAGGAGACGATTCCTTAATTTTTATTTTTATTGGTATCCATGTTACCTGCAGGTATAATGGACACCTATAAAAATAGTATTATATATTTTTTCCTTCAAGACCGAAGAAGTAGAAATAGCCGATAATTCGTACCATACCCTCTCTATTTCCCCTGACAGACATTCTAGTCTTACCTTATCGAGTCCCGAGGCCAAGATGAGGAAGGCTGCTGGTGCTTGGTGACCCCTAGCAGTGCGAGAAGAGGGGGCATTGTTACTCTGCAGTACATCCTCGTACTCGGACTTGCCTGCGTGGAAAGCGTAGTCTTCTCTGCGGATCGTGGAGATCTGAAAATGGAACAGAGTGAAGTAAATGTATAATGCAGATATTTAGGAAAAGTACACCTGACTGTCACTTGAGTTAACTTAAAAACCTACGGAATAACAACATTTCATTGAATTGTAGTTGATAAAAAAAGCAGTTGCATATTGTCACAGTAGTTAAAGAAGGTTGGAACCTATGACAGCACGGGTGTGACATTATTTTCGGTCTCCTTTATCGTACAGAGATTCTCTTAAATCCCAAGTCCCTGAAATTCTTTTAAAAATCTAGCAATAATATTGAAGAATCGAAGACGAAAGCATTTTCTAACACTCCAAAGTCAGCAACCTATCTCACCTCGACAGGTTCAGCCATTTTCTCGCCTGCCTTTTGGAACTTTCTGGCAATTTCCTCTTCCCTCGATGGCCCATTGTCCATAATAGCGGTGTACCCTTCTCCAAAAGCCAACACACAGTGACCCGTTAGGGTTGCAATCGTGAAGATTTGGGCATCTTTCTGAAAAAAACAGATGATAGATAGTCAGTTATATCTTTGAACACTAAGTATCCAACTTATTTATTCACATTTGCTGCATGGTGAGATACTATGTAACCCACCGTAAAGATATTCATGAGCAGAAGATAAAAGGTGAAACTAATTTATGTCTCATCTTGTAATGAAAGATTAAAATGGAACTGTTGTAATTTGCGTTTATATCTTCATACAATTGAGTTTTATTACTTACAGAAACATTATTGGTTATTTCAAAAAATAATTTTAGAAAATTTTGTACAACTTGGTACTTGTTTTATCTTCTAATCTTATGCCTCAAAGTTATATCTTCAACATGATGAACTAACTGCAATTCAGTTAATTGGTATGTTAGCTTTCAACTCTTTTATTCTTTTATTGATAGTCAAGTCACCTCCTTTCTCGCCATCTCCTTGAATTTGAATAGCGAGTCTGCCATTGCCATTCGTCCTTCTGCGTCAGTGTTGCCAATCCTCACTCGGACACCTGCCCTACTAGTGATGATCTCATCGGCCACGTAACACTCGGAACCAACACTGTTACGCACCATGCACATTGCACCTACCACCTGAACATTGGAAAAAGACATTAGTACTCTACGTATAATATTTAGAAAACTTCATAGCTTTTATCTCTCTAACATACTTTATCGTACAATAAATTATGAACATCAAATGTTTATTAATAGATACATATTACATATATTTAAAATGAAGTGGCTACCCAAATAAACAAACAAGAGACTTGTTTGAACTTTTCGAAATAAATATTAAATATTAATTAACTCAATAATTGTACAAGAGAACATATATGCAGTGAGAGGATAATTCTTGAATAAATACATGTAGCTAATACGGTAGCTAATAGATGCCTGTGAATATATTTACCTTTACACCCTTAGGTTTCATCTCCTGAAGGTATTTAAAGTAGCCACCAACAGCCGCTGCACCGCACTTGTCCCTGTGCATGCCTGCCATCACGCCCCCTGCCTTGATGTCTGCCCCGCCTGTGTCGTAAGTGACTCCCTTACCCACTAGGAAGAGAGTCTTGGAGTAACTACCCTCAGGAGGAGTGTAGGTGAGGAAAATAATGCAGCCTCTGTGCCTCTCCACTCCTGTGAACAAAACAATTAGGCATTAGTCACAAGGTTGTTACTTATTCTATTGAAACAATATATATGAGTGTCCCTTCCATTTAGAATTTTAGAACACTGTACCGGAAAGCTTCGAAATTGTGTAAAATACAGTTATATCAAAACAAGAAGAATCATAAGGGCTCATTTGAGTGTAAGTTTCAAGGGAGAATTTCAATAAAAAAAAATCATTGAAAGGTTCATTCAGGCTCCAAAATTCTTCTAACATTTCAGTAGCTAGTGAAGAACTGCTGATGTTCGCAACAGATACCATTACAGTTCGTACTAGCTATAGCTATGTGTTATTTTATAAACTATCAACAAATAAACTTGCTTGAGTTATATCACCTAATTATTCAAAATGACTTCCGTAGCTATTAAGAAAGTATGAGATAGCTAAAAAGTAAAAAAAATAATAAATAATGGAAGTTACGAATTATAAGTCAGTTTCACATCTTCGGTCATATAAGAAAAAACGATATGACAATACAAATAAAAGTTGTTATTATTATATTGTTTTTTCTTATATGAGCGAAGATGTGGAACTGATCACTAATGCGTAAGTTAGCGCAAAACATTCTGACCCTTAGCACATCTGTTGACTGCAGAGAAGAGAGGGAACTCCTTCACCAGTTGGTTGTCATCTTTCACCACCTCCATCTTAATGCAGTTACTACCGCCAAACATCTTAGTGACGTACTCCTCAACTCGAGGGGGAGCCATGCGCTCTGGATCACTGCCTCCGATATCCTTCGCAGTACTCCTAGTAGCAAGAGTTTGAGTTTGAGACAATCTAGTTTCTTATTTGTTTGGAATTAAGTTCGAGCAAAAGTCAAATAATGATAATAAACTGCTATTTTTTCATCAAGGAAGTTTTCTATGATAAAATTAGGCTTATCATGAAGTTAAGGTAATAATTATTCTTTACAAGACACATTAGATGAGGGTGGTCTTACTTTGCCTGGTCCATGATGTAAGCTGTCTTGATGACATCAGTAGAAATGCCTAGGACTGAGAGGGAGGCCATTTTCTGCCTCCTCTCTGGCACATCTTCTCTAATCTCCAGAGGTACATAGAGAGCATCCAGAGCACCTAGCATCGTCAGTAGTGCAGCACGGGGCCAGGCTGCATCAGCCACAAACACAAGGACTGGAGACTTGCACCCACTCTCAATTGCCCTGCAAGTAGCATGGGTATAAAAGTAGTTAGGGTAAGTTTTTAATTATCGGTCAGTTACACATTTTCGGTCACTTATTAAAAAAATATGTGATAATTATTATTTACCTTTTATTTTAATTGGTATCCATGATACCTGCACAAGTTTTAACAAGTTCAAACACGTTTGAACTTGTTAAAACATGTTTGAATTTGTGCAGGTATCATGGATACCAATTAAAATAAAAGGTAAATAATAATTATCACATATTTTTTTAATAAGTGACCGAAAATGTGTAACTGACCGATAATTAAGAACTTACCTTAGGTAAATAATAATTTAATCTAAAGGCCAACAAAAGGAAAATTAATTGTAAATACAAGTGACTGAAAAGAAGCAGTCAGAGAGGAGAGTTGATTCATGAACAAAGTCCCCTGCCACTATTACACAGCAGAAGATATGGATGCAGAAAAGCTACTTCGTGTAGCTAAAAAAATTAAAATCAACACCAGTGACATGCATGGAAAAAGGAGTCTACCTAACTAAAAGAAATTAACCAGCATTTAATCGTGCAATTAGGGGTAAAATTGTAGCATTCATCATTATAGATTAATCATTCATTTAAAAGAACAATTTTCTAATAACTCCATTTGAATACTAGACTAATTTCATACTAATATTCGTCATAATTAGTTCCAATAATACGTAAAACTTTCCAATAATTATGCTAGCTAACTCTACATTCATTCAGTTGTCTATTTGATTTAGTACATTGTGCAGTGACTGAAGCCTTAGTGATGAACATTTTGTCTACTAAGGGTAAGTTAATTAGCATACCATTGATTATATACTTTGTGTTGTATATAAGCCTTTAGTTAAAGTAAATGTAATCATTAGAAATAAACCATATAAAATTAATGTTAAAAGTAAAGTAGAGATTCTTGAATGATTTCTAGTCTATGCCATCTTGATTAGTATCATTCCATAAAGGAGTTAACTATTTAATTTATCGATAAATATTGAATTATTTTCTTATACCATTACTTATTCATACTTAAAACTTTAATATTCATTATGTTCGATTGATTATTAATGCTATTATAGGCATAACTATTTGAGATAGCATTGTTCGCGTTAATATGGGTAGTCACCCTAACGTAGAAGTTGTATCTTTAGGTTATATAGCATATGTCATTTGATATTTAATTAGGATTTGCTTATTGTATTTATTCTCATAACTGTGTTCTTTCACAGGTATCACTCCTGTTCTGAAGTCAAATAAAACTACCTAAAATCTACTCGTCATTCAACTGTGTACAAATTGATTCAAGGAATTGAATTAGGCCAATAATAGAAACCTTCAAAGTTTCTAAATATTAAATTCATTATTTCAAATATGAATTGGGCATAGGTACCTTTTAATTCCAGTTGCCGCTGCTTCGCACCACCTCCTGCCATCGTCATAGTCCCTGTTGAGGGGCCCAGTGGGGGAGAAGATGACCCTGCCCCCCGCCACACCTTCTAGGGGCACCAAACACCCACTTTTGGGTACACTCGCATCTGAGGGAGAAATTAGTGCATTAGAGCATTAGAAAGCTGTGAAGGCAAGGAAGTAGGCTGCTAATGGATAAGTCATGCTTCTTTGCTACATTTTGAATGTTGCACATATGAAATAAAACAAATATTTAATTTGATTTTCCGCAGCGTAAATGACATAGTGCCGCTTTTGGTGTATGAAGAGTTAATCATACACTGAAACAAATAGCTATATCATTTCCTCAAACAATTTTAATGTCTAATTCATTTCAAAATATAACTACAGTCATCCTTAGATGTCCTTTCAAAAACATGCTTTCGAGTAGCTATAAATTTAATCAGAAACAGTAGTAATGATATTGACAATTTAAATGATTTAAACGCATATTTAAAAATATGATACTTAATAAATTTCCCCTCTGACGAGAGCCGTTACGATCTCAAGTCAACAGACGTTAGTTAATTTATTTGGTTTATGGTGGGAACGAAGGATTTAAACATAGACACATTTTTTTTATATACGTTAGTACGAAAGTTAGTGAGATGTGTTATGGCACTATCTATGGATGAGAAAATGTGCTAATGTTGTAAATTGTTTGCAAAGGTGATGGAAAGTAGTTCTTCCAGTCTGCTCTATTGTAGTTTGTCCGAGTAATGTATATTTGTAGTTAAGGTGTTAGTTCAGTTTTCTAGATTGTAGCAATATGAATATTTAGGTCGTGTAGAAGTAGAAAGAGTGTTTTTAATCCATGATTGATTAGGATACGGAGTGTGTGTCGGATAAAAGCTGTAGGAAAGATAGGATGAGTAGGAGCTTAGGAGTTGTGGAGATTGGAGTGAGGCTACAGCTACTTCCACAGCTGTGTGGTCGAGTCATGTGGTATGAAGGGTGACAGTTTTCACAACACCACTCTTGTTGAGAATTCACATGTTGGCGGACACCAGAGCAGTTTATAATGTAATGTGTCCACCTATTGCAGCCAGCACAATGGAGGCAACCATTAGGACGGATCCATGACAGACCATATTAGAACACAAGTAGAGACCGAGAGCTGTCCTTAGTCTCAATGTCACTATAAAGTCGAGGGATATGATAGTAGGGATGTACGCAAGTGTATGAGACAATCGTAAGGACGAGAGAAAATTTAGAGTGTAGTGATGCTTACCGTCTTCAGAATGCAAAATAACCTTATTTTATTCAGTAATACACCGATAATTATATTAAATAATAGCTACTGGATCTTTCCCATTTGACAACCCCCACAAGATTAAATTTAAATTAATTTTCTTTATGTATTTTTGTCCATAGAATCCGAACATTAAAACCGTTTTTTGTATAAACTAATACTTTTTGAAATATGAAGGTTTAAATTTATTTATTTCCTATGTATTACTGAAGGATTGAGAACTTTGAAAAAACTCTGTTTTCATTGAAATTACTCAAACAATATAGATTTTTTACATGAAACAGTAATGTAGTTTGATGCATCTTCTAGTTTGTTGTACTGCACACTTCATGATTGATTAATGACCTGGCTGGGGGGCGGCACTCCCCCCAAATACACATATCGAATATATTTCCAGTTTCCGTGATATTTTCAATTTATTACTTCAATGCTGATATATGTGTAATTGGGGGCGTGCCGCCCTTCATGCCCCCCTGCAGGTCATTAAACAATCATGAAGTGTGCAGTACAACAAACGAGCGGATACAACAAACTACATTACTGCTATCTTTGACAAAAATTGGTGCAAAAGCCTGTAAACACCAGTTTTTTCAAAGTTCTCAATCCTTCAGTAATACATAGGAAATAAATAACTTTAAACCCTCATATCTCAAAAACTATTAGTTACAAAAATACGTATAAAAAATAATTTGAATTAAATCTGGTGGGGGTCGTCAAATGGGAACAATCCTAGCTTCTTCATATGGACTGATGAAAAAATTGAAAATGCGTTCAACCTATCGATAAAAATAAATTAGATATGCTAATGGATCATTTTTATTAACGTTTATAGAAAAGTAATTAAATTATTCTCGTTACCATAGTAAACGTCTATCGAAAAATATAATTAAAAATTAGAAGATTGAAGTTGGATAGTTTTCTTTACGCTTTGTACAGAAATATTAGTTAACTTAGTAATATTATAGGCATAATTAAATTGGTGATTATTAGCTATGCATGTGTTTCTGAGTAACAAACAACTAATTAGTCAATAGGTCACAGAAAATGTTACAATAAATAATTTAAGTTAGTGTGGGTTTATCGAGTGTTCATATAACCAAGTCATATCGCTGACGTCAAAAGGAAATAAATACAAAGGACGAGAAGAAGCAGTCATAAAGGAAAGTGGCTCTATGAACACCGTCGGTGACAAAGCTCATAGATGCAGAAAAGCTAGTCCATGAATGAAGTCACTCACCAAGGAATGTGACGAAAAGGGACACAAGTACCGGTGACTCCACTCACGGTCTTTTATAACATTTAATGTAGTGTATTTTTATGTTCAAATTTTTATTGTACCTATCAATACACGTATAGAAATGGACTAATTATTTTTCCAACTCACCAATAGCAGCCTGCCTCTGTACAGCTGTGTGTACATCACTGAATTGTGATGCCAAGGAGGAGAGTGATGAGGTGATGATGATAACACCGTCATCACCACTAGCACCTTTCAGTGATGGAACACTAACTATCTTGATAAAATCCATCTCTGATACTCTAAATAGTAGGAAAATTCTATTGGGGATTTTATTGATTACATTTGTGGTTAAAACATAATTAGGTAAGTTCTGAGTTACTGAACAGTTTCACATTTCCGATCATAAAAAAATACATAATATAACGTTTTGTTTTTAATTCGTATTCAAGATACCTGCAGGTATCTTGAATACGAATTAATAATAGAAAATATGAAACCAATCGATGACTTGGAACTTAACCTAATATAATAAATATTAAATTCTTAGATAACAAGACATAACTTTGAGCTACATACAAAGTAGCTATAATATTTTTGATAAGGATTGGCTAGGAAGAAGGTTCACAGTGTAACTCGAGCTGAATATCACGGTACACTGTTACCACCGAAACTGAATAGACTCTTGTACCTAATTTGTAACTACTGAGTCATAGCAGTTATTGAGTATTCACCCCAATAATTAGGAATATTTAATTGGTTACGAATTTAATTCATAAGGTTAGTCAACCTCAGTTAGAAACATGGCACGTGGATGCATAAAAGCTACTGTGCGACTCACTGACTATGCTGTTAGCTACAGTTAATTAAATCAACAACAGTGAAGCAAATTCATTATGATTTTACCATTGAAATATTTACACCAACTGTACTTTAGAAAAACACTAATTAAACAAGATAGGGTAAGTTACGAATTATCGGTCAGTTCCACATTTAGGTCATAGCTAATATATTATTTTGTTTAAATTGGTATCCATGATACGTGCAGGCATCATGGATACCGATTAAAACAAAATAATAATTATTATATCGTTGTCGAATTAATTCCTAACTTACCCTAGTAGAGGTAAAATTGAAATATTCACGGGGAAAACAACACTTTGAACAATGGTAGGTACCGATACATTTCTCTTATAAATTTTTTTTTTAAATCTATGCCGCTTGTAGGAAGATATTGCAGAATTATTTTAGATAATAATTACTTAGAAGGGGTTTAAACGTCTGCTTCGAAGTCAAAGGTCATATCGCTGACATCAAAAGAAAACTAGATACAAGACTGAGAAGAAGCAGTCAGAAAGGAAAGTGGTTCCATGAACAAAATCAACTAGCTACCACCAGTAGGTGACTATGCTCGTGGATGTGGAAAAGTTACTGCGTGAATGCAGTCACTTACCAAAGATTGTGACGACAAAAAACCAAAATAATGGCTGCACTAATGGGTGGAAGAGGAAAATGAAGAGGTGATGGTAAATGAAGCCTACGAGCCTACCTAACACAAAAATCTAAGAAGAGCATAACCTTAGCACTATCCTCTAAAACTGCACGTAAATAATATTATTTCAGATATTTCCTTAGACAACAGAGTGACAGGAAAAGTTCTCATTTCACTGATAAATATTAGTCTGATAAAGTAAAGAAATAGGTAACTAATCCAAACCAAATACCATACCAGATCACAGTCCAATCTATGCAATTCAGGGCTGACAGAGCTGATACTATTTACTAGAGCTTTCATGTACAATGTTGTTTTGTAGGTGTTTGAACGTCCCTCATGTGTTATATAAAGAATAACCCATGTAACTATAATAAAAAAACAAATGTAATTAATTTGGTTGCCGGTTTTTACACACAGTCTCAGATGTCACTATGGTACTGTAACCTAACAAGCAGAGAGCGTTGACAACACTGTCTCGTAACTGAGGAGATGGGAGAGACACCTGTAGAGATAGTGTCTCCGAGAGATAAGAAACCTCTCAGTCAAAGCACTAAATCGCACTGATAAGCAACATAGATTAGTAAAGATATAACAGCACATAGGAACCCAGGGACCGTGCAATATTCCCTAAATACTCTGACAGTACTCCTTGGGGAAATAAACCACTTAGCTACTGAGGGTAGAAAAATAAACTTTCAAATGTAAAAAAGCATATACTAACTAGCTATATTCACATGAACAGAGTCTTATTTATTTACAATTATATTATACAGGGGAAGAAGATAGGAGTTGATTGTGGTGAGATCTTATCAGAGGAGGTTAAAGGTCACTGTTTTGCTCTACTGTTTTAGAGATCACTGTCTCATCACCAGTAATTACATGTCTACTTTCTATTAATTATCAACTGCCTAGTATCAGAACTAGTAAAAAAGAGATAAGATTAGTGCTGACAGCAGTAATAGGGTAAGTTACAAATTATCGGTTGGCTTCGCATCTTCGGTCACATAAGAAAAAAATATATAGTAATTACTATTTAATTTTCATTAGTATCCATGATACATGTGGTTATAAAGGATACCAATCAAAATTAAATAATAATTATTCTATAGTTTTTCCTATAGCTATGACCGAAGATGTGAAGCAGACCGATAATTCGTAACTTGCCCTAGTCATTACTAACTAGTGGCGCTAGCTCTTAACCTTCTTGTTCAAACTACCAAAAGCATCTATCACTGTTTTGCCACCTAGACTTGAAGAAGCAATATTAGATACAAGGGACACTGGTTTTGTAAGAGTAGAGGACTTCAAACCATCTGGCCGACCAGCATCAAATCGAGACTTTCTCTTCTTGATCTCCTCTTCAGTTCCGGGTTTTTTAGCACCAGATACGAATTCAGTCTGGAAGAAAGAACAGGGTTGTGTTGCGTTTCAAAGATTATTAACATTGGAGAACAAAGTGGTAATAAAGGTCCATATCATTTTATTATAGTCATATTTTATACTAAATCTAAATGTCAATTAAATATATTAGCTACAGTAAATAGCTGATAAAAAATCAATAGATGGAAAATGAAATATATCAAATTTTTAACTATTCTTCTTTTAACTTTATGAAAAATATAAAGTTTGAAACATAAAAATTGTTTTTAAATGAAAATCACTTCAATTATGTACATTTAGCATTAACTAGATGATTAGTTCAAAACATCAGAGCAATAAAGCTACGAACTAGTGATAGTTTTCTAAAACTACAGGCAGCTAACTAGCTAAGGGTATTAAAGTAATATAACACATGAGAACCATCTAAAATAGCTCACACGATATACTATAGCTAGCTTAAAAAAAAGCTCCATTATCGGGATATTGATACCCTGATATATGGTATAAAACAAAACATTGTTTCACAGAATTTGAACCTTTGAATTTGAATCAAATGGAAATTACATAACACCATCAAAACACTACACTCGAATAATTTTCTATTTAATGTAGTTTGTGAGAGCAGTCATTGGTGAAAATGAAATAAAAGGAAATTTCAATAGAAAAACTTTATCAAAATTTCCATATAAAGTCATACACAAAATTAGAGAGGCATTAAATGAGTAAATTTTACATGCAGTAGCTACAAACACATTAGTAAGATTTAGTTTATTCTTATTACTTAGAGTATGAGTATGAATAATGTGGAATTGTTTGTGGGTGGTGATTTCAATGTTGATATGTTGAACATAGTGTCAGACGCGAACAATATAAATTTTCTTAATTTGTTCTCTACCTATTACTTAGCTCCTGTTATAACAAGACCATCGAGAATAGATGACGTTTCTAATAGCCATACTTTGATCGATAATATATTTTGTAAAGCACCTAATAGGTTTATTTCGGGTTTGATAACTTCCTCCTTGTCAGATCATTATCCTGTGTTCATATTATATAAAGATTTTTTCAATGATAATACTAATCACGCATTGAACCCGATCACAGTAAAGTATAGACTTATTAATGAGGAAAATCTACTATCTCTTTGCAATGATCTTTTTGACTATGACTTTACCTCAATTTTGGAGGGTGAAAATGTAAATGAATCATTTTTAAATTTCAATTCAGTTATTATGGAGTATTACAATCGTCACTGTCCAGTGAAAACGAGAACTATTTCACATAAGGATTCGACAAAACCTTGGATTGATAGGGAGATAAAGAGTGAAATGAAACGTAGGGAAAATTTCTATAAGTTGTATAAATCTGGTAGAGTAGGTAGACAGGTCTTCACCGTACAACGAAATAGGGTAACAGATATGATAAGGAGGAAGAAGAGAGAGTATTATAGTGGTAGGTTTGAGGAAGTTAAACATGATCTGAGACGGACATGGTCAATAATAAATGAAATAATGAAACCAGGTGCCATTAATAAGAGTAGTGTTATTTCTGAGTTGAGGATGGATGATGGTGCTATTGTTAGAAGTGATATTGATATAGTAAATAATTTTAATAAATACTTTTCAACCATAGGAGCTAATATTGCTAGTACATTTACTAATGCTGGTAATCCTTCTGATTTTCTCAGTGGTAATTACACAGAGTCCTTCTTTTTCTCACCTGCTACTCCTGGCGATATTTGTTCCTATATCATGTCCCTAAAGAATAAAAAATGTCATGTAGAATCCCTTCCTTCTTATGTCTTGAAGCGCATCTCTTCTGTAATTTCACCTATTTTGTGTCATCTTGTTAATCTTTCTATAACTACTGCTGTTTTTCCTGATTTTCTTAAGATTGCGAGAGTTGTCCCTCTCTATAAAGGTGGAGATGGTTCTGATATGGGCAATTATAGACCTGTTTCTATACTGCATATATTCTCAAAAATTGTGGAAAAGCATGCCCATAAGCAGATTTATTCTTATCTCGAAAATAAAAGCATATTAATTGACAATCAGTATGGATTTAGGAGCGGGAGGGGCACTTCTCAGGCAATCCTGAGGCATACTGAATTTATCTATGGTGGACTCGATGAAGGTAAAGTTGTGTTTGCAATGTATTTGGACTTCAAAAAGGCCTTCGATTCCATCGACCACGAAATTTTATTACAAAAATTATCACATTATGGTGTACGTGGTATTTCAAATGATTGGTTCAGATCTTATTTAACCAATAGAAGACAGTTTGTACAAATTAATGATATTGCATCCACATTTGAAAATTTTAATCATTCTGTGCCTCAGGGTAGTAATCTTGGGCCCCTCCTCTTTGATATCTATATAAATGATCTGCCAAATTGTACTAATTTTTTCGATTTTTTACTTTTTGCTGATGACTCGACATTAACTTGCAAGATACCTAAATTGAATTTGAATGGCATGAGTAATCTGATTAATGTGGAGCTTGCATTGGTGAATAATTGGTTGAATGCTAACAAGATCATGATTAATTGTTCAAAAACTAAATACATTCTATATTCTTATAGAGGTGAATTTTCTTTCAATTCGCCGATAATGATAGGAAATGCAATAATAGACCAGACCAATAATGTTAAATTTCTGGGAGTGTCTCTTGATCGAAATCTAAGTTATAGGAATCATGTTCAGGATATTGCTGGTAAAATATCTCGTAATTTGGGAGTTATATATAGGATACGTGAGTTTGTGCCGGTCTGTACCTTGAAATCTCTATATTATTGCTTAGTTCATCCTTATATAATGTATGCTCTAGTCGTATGGTTCCATGCCCCCATTTATCTAACTAATCAGATCAAAGTTCTACAGAAAAAGGCATTACGTTTGATTTATGGTTTAAACTATAATGAACATACTGAACAATATTTCATACAGATGAAATTGTTGACTATTGAGGAACTTTTCAAGTTGGTTGTTTCTGATCATGTATACCGAACAATACATATTGAAAATTATGACTGTATTCTCCATGCCAAATTGATTACTTCTGGTGAACAACACAATTACCGTTTACGCAATAGCCACAAATTTTTAATCCCGAGGTGCAGGAGAGAAAAGTCTAAACATTGTATGCATTACACGGGTGTCTCAATTTATAACAATCTCCCTGATTCCCTGAAGGATCTCTCCCCTAAATCCTTCAAACCAAAGTTGAAGAAATTTTTGGTGGATAGTTCCATTAACTAAAATATTAAGAAATTTAGAATTGAATAAAGATATACCTTATTTTTTCAGTGTTTTCAATGTTTTCTTTCACTAGGATGTTAAGGTTGAATGTATGTACTTTTTTTTTCTTTTTCACTATTTTTTTCATATAGCTGCTAGAATTAAGTGTATGTATTTTTGTTATTTTAGGTAGGGAACCTTTATTTTAGATAGGATACCTTTGAAGCTCTAAGCTTACTAGGTCTTAAGTCCTTTTCCTTAATAAAAGCTATATGTATTGTGAAAGAGTTGCCCCGACTCTTTTTACTTCATGTAAGGGACTTTTGTTTTAATAAATAAATAAATAAATAAATAAAAAAAGTATCTTTGCATATCAATGAATAACCACTCACTTTTGTTCTTTCCTTTCTTTCTTTTTCTTTCTTGTCCATCTCTTCTTTCTGTGTTTTGGCTAAATTCTCATAGAAACTCTCTTTGCTGAAATTATGCGGGTCGTATAAGGACTGTAAGATGAAAAGGGAGATCATTATAGCTTGCTGTACACTTTACGAACAATAGCTATGCTAAATAAATTTTAGTAGACAACAATAAAGCTAAGCAATTGGAACATTCAATACATATTTCACCGAAAGTTATTCATTTAAATTGAATTCCTGATTGCTGCTGAAGTACTAAATAATATTCATAAAACTTAATTCATTTCATTCATTCGAGAGTTTATTTCAAGGAAAGTTAATTAAAACTAAAATAAGAAACTTTTAATGATGATTGAGTGAATTTACCTACTTATTACATTAGAAATAAATTACAGGATTTAATAAATCACAGGATTAAAAAGTATAATATTTCACAGCATTAATTATAAATAGCTACATTTAGATAACAAGTATTTTCAATTTATATAGCTACATAAATTATCTGGTCTAATTCACTCATTAATTTTTGAAGCTTAAAAAGTTTTAATTTGATAAAGCAATAATGAGAACTTGGGACAAATGGCAAAAGTGTGCAGTGACTTACCACAGGACAGTGAGCAGTGACTTACCACACGACAGTGAGCAGTGACTTACCACAGGACAGTGAGCAGTGACTTACCACAGGACAGTGAGCAGTGACTTACCACAGGACAGTGAGCAGTGACTTACCACACGACAGTGAGCAGTGACTTACCACACGACAGTGAGCAGTGACTTACCACACGACAGTGAGCAGTGACTTACCACACGACAGTGAGCAGTGACTTACCACAGGACAGTGAGCAGTGACTTACCACAGGACAGTGAGCAGTGACTTACCACAGGACAGTGAGCAGTGACTTACCACAGGACAGTGAGCAGTGACTTACCACAGGACAGTGAGCAGTGACTTACCACACGACAGTGAGCAGTGACTTACCACAGGACAGTGAGCAGTGACTTACCACAGGACAGTGTGCAGTGACTTACCACAGGACAGTGAGCAGTGACTTACCACAGGACAGTGTGCAGTGACTTACCACAGGACAGTGAGCAGTGACTTACCACACGACAGTGAGCAGTGACTTACCACACGACAGTGTGCAGTGACTTACCACAGGACAGTGTGCAGTGACTTACCACAGGACAGTGAGCAGTGACTTACCACAGGACAGTGAGCAGTGACTTACCACAGGACAGTGAGCAGTGACTTACCACAGGACAGTGAGCAGTGACTTACCACAGGACAGTGTGCAGTGACTTACCACAGGACAGTTTGCAGTGACTTACCACAGGACAGTGAGCAGTGACTTACCACAGGACAGTGAGCAGTGACTTACCACAGGACAGTGAGCAGTGACTTACCACAGGACAGTGAGCAGTGACTTACCACAGGACAGTGAGCAGTGACTTACCACAGGACAGTGAGCAGTGACTTACCACAGGACAGTGAGCAGTGACTTACCACAGGACAGTGAGCAGTGACTTACCACAGGACAGTGAGCAGTGACTTACCACAGGACAGTGAGCAGTGACTTACCACAGGACAGTGAGCAGTGACTTACCACAGGACAGTGAGCAGTGACTTACCACAGGACAGTGAGCAGTGACTTACCACAGGACAGTGAGCAGTGACTTACCACAGGACAGTGAGCAGTGACTTACCACAGGACAGTGAGCAGTGACTTACCACAGGACAGTGAGCAGTGACTTACCACAGGACAGTGAGCAGTGACTTACTAATAGGCAATGACTTTCAGTAACTTACCACAGGATAGTTAGAACCATTCTCATCCAAGCGAAGGTGATCAACCAACTTCTCGTAGATGCTGGGATTTCTGAACTCTTTTGTGTTCTGTATTTTAGCATTGATATTCTTGCCCCCTCTTTGGATCTCTGATATCGCTCTGCTTACTTTGTCCTGAGTAAAAAATATGGAGTTAGGGAGACTTTAAAAGGCACAAACATAGCGTGAAAACAGCTGAGAGATCAGGAGAGAAACACTGTAGCTAGCTATTTTAACTTACTTGCAGTGCCTGTGAACACTTTTTGCCGGCAGGTGCAGGTGGTAGAGTGATGCCATCAACCACCACTGCATTGGTCTTGGTGTGAGGGGAAGAGGGAGTGGAGGAAGCGGTGATTGGAGAAGTGTCTTCACCGTCAGTGCTACCAGTGTCCATTGGTTCAGAGTGACGAACTGAGGAGTGAGAAAAATGTGGGAGCTACATTTTCAAGCTATTAGCTACCAGACATTGACTTTTGCATTGAATTTACTAATATGAATATTAAATAGATGGCTACTTGAGAGGCAGCTATGTAACAATAAACAGGCAGTTCAAATAACGTCTATAATTTCAAATCGTGCAATTCAATAAATGCATAGGTAGCAATAAGTTTATATAATATTAAATCACAAGCAGTCATTTATATAAATGGCATGTGATAGCCTAATGTTGATATACCTGATATTTAATAGCTATTTCATCAACTCTCTCCATGAACACCTAACTAGCAGCTCTACATATTCTCTCCTCTTCATTCTCATTTATTCTATCTGGTATGCTTATTTCTAATTAAATGTTCACACACTCATTAAAAGCATTGAATGTTTCTTACATCTCAAACTCGCCCTACTATTAAGACTTTCCTGCCACACTCATTTGATGACTTCAAATACTAGCTATAGCTACCTTTCGCAAAGTAAATTTACATCAAATAGCTTTCCAAGGAGTAACATACCCAACAATAACTAACGTACCTTCATCATTTTCATCCTCAGATTCAGATGACTTTTCCATATCATCATCTTCATTGTAGTAGGAAACCAGTCTGTTCAACTGGAAAGAGAAAAATTGTAACAATACTTAAGTAGCTATTTAAATCTTTACTAGATATAACTTGGTTAACCATTCCCTGAAGAAATTAGATGTTTTGAGCCAGGTAGTTACTTTTACATTATAGAAACATCACTGTAAATTATAAACAAACCTTTTTCTTCTTGGTAGGAGTGTTCTTTGAAGAAAATCCTGATGCATTACTTGCAGGGGAAGATTTACCAGAGCCTGCATCTTCGGCTCTGAGTTCCCCCACACGTAAATGTGGTGGAGAGGAGACTGATTTAGTGGTCTGAGTTGGTCTGTAGTCATCTTCATCTTCTATTATTCCTGTAAGAACTGTATAAGAAAAAGGAATCAGTTTAGTGAAATATTTACAGAGAATAAATTTACCTAAGTTATTGAGCAGCTCAAAATTAAAGCAGAAGGATACATAGCCAGCTAGCTACTTAATAATAATAGTGAAAGTAGATACTTAATACACTAGATAGATTTTGATAATAATGCTGAGTGTAGATAACTAATAATCTAGATAGCTATTCATAGGAGATAATATCCATATTTCATTAACATTAACTACCATCATTAAATATGAATAGCTGTTAAGTGTTAACTGAAAAGTATTTACCAGGTTCGTGAGATTTCGGACTGTCTTTCTTTGCAACAATTGGTGGAATCTCAGAATTTGAAGACTGTTCTTCAACTTTTTCAGATTTTGTATTTGAATCCGTAGAGGGAGATTTGTGGTCAGTGTTCTGCTTTTCTTCATCAGAGTAGTCTTCAGCATCTGAGTCAGCATAAGCTGTTAGTTGTCCTAAAGACATTTTGTTATCTATATCAAGATATGATAATCTGAAATCAGAAATGCAATATTAGGAACAAATAACCTAATTAATTTTCCCATCTGTTGCATTTTTATATTATTCCAATGGACAGAGGTGGCTTAAAGCCATATTGCACTGTGCAGGAACTGATATAAAGTGTTCCCTAAGAAATCATCTACTTTGGTTTCTGTTCTCAGTAAAATGGATGTAAATATAGGAGTAAATTAATGATTGGTCACACAGAAAAAAATATCACTTGTAGGCTATTCTGCAAACTGGGTTTAAACTTCTTAGGTGATAATTATACCGTAGTCACACTGCAGGAACTGGAAAAGTGTTCTCTAAGATATCCTCTTTTTTAGCTTCTGTTGTTCTCAGTAAAGTAGCTACATATAAATACATATAAAATTGAAAACTGGTACCGCAGAAACAGCCAGCACTAGGGTAAGAGGCTAAGAGCATGTTGAATCATCACCCTTCAATAACCCATCCATAAGATCTCAAAATAATAAGATATAATCAAATCAATCACCTGACATTTCAACTTGCAATCCAGATTGTATTTCATGGTTATTCTCTCTTTGAAAATAATATTCTGGCAAAGTTAGTGGATTTTTAGCTATTTATTCCTAAGTTATCATTAATTTTCAGTGGATAATTGGGAAAAGGTTGGTGGATCAGCCAAATGAATGGAAATTGTTGGTGGATTTTTTCAGCTTATTGGAAGAGTCAGTGGGAATTTTTGAACCAAATACAGACTGGCTTGCAATTGGTTTTGGTTGAATATATATAAAAATTTCAGTTTATAAGTTATTCTATGTCAAGTTTTAAAGTATTGACAAAGTCACCATATATTGGTGACTTTAGAGGGGTCAAATAAGATGAAAACCCTGTAGCACTGACCGGGGTATTCCATCACACTTTGAGTATCGGGGTAATTAATCTCACAAATTTTTTAGTAGTGAAGGAGTAATAATTTCGGAAAACAGAATACACCAATGAAAAGATTGAGATTTCATCTATAAATATGGTAACTTTCATTCATTTTCGTTGGATGAAAGTATAAAATAATTTAGAGTAAACAGTAGAATGGGTTTTTCACCCTATGAAAACTTTATTTCAGATTTTACAAAAAATTCCGCAACTTTTACACTGGGTTTGACAATCAAGTTCAAAATCCCACCAAAATTTACATGAACACAGTAAAATATGCCATCAAAATGAAATATAAACTGTTTAAAAAAATATGCATTATTACGGTAGTTAGCTATAGCCTGATGAGTTAGTGCGTCGAATTGCCTAGAATATGAAAAATTGCATGGGGTAATTAATTGCACACATCATGGTGTGAGAGAAAATCAAAGCATCAATATTAGGTTATATGTATAAATATTGAAAGTTCAGTTCATTATTACATCACATTAGTAAAAATACATATTCTGAGCAATCAGATATGTTTAGTGTTTTGTATTTTGAAAATGTTTAGTTTTACATTTGAGGTTTACTGTCTGCATTCCATTCAGTTCAGCCCTATAAGGTTCGAGTCATCTGCTTTAACACTGCCATGAATCTGGCCCTATCTGCTATGACACTGCCATGAATCTGCCTCAATCTGCTATGCTACTGCCATGCATCTGCCACGATCTACTATGACACTGCAGTGAATCTGCCCCAAACTGCTATGACGCTGCCATGAACCTGCCCCTATCTGCTGCGATGCTGCCATGAATCTGCACTGGTCTGCTATGACACTGCCGTGAATCTGTCCCGATCTGATATGAAAATGCAATGAATTTGCTCTAAACTGTTATGACACTACTGTGAATCTGCCCTGATCTACTATGACATTGCTGTGAATCTGTCCCGAACTGCTATGACACTGCCGTGAATCTGCTCCGATCTGCTTTGCTACTGCAGTGAATCTGCCTCTCTGATCAGCAATGCACTATTGGGGCAAATAATAGCACTGCAGTTATTTACTCCAAAAGCGTGAGGCAATTACCCTAATTCTCAGTAATAGTCAATCGAGTAGTCTTTTAATAATAAATAACAAACCATAAGAGATAAAAGGCTGAAATTTGGTAGGATAAGACAGGGTTATTTGATACAAAATTGAGGTTTTTACCTAATTTAAAACTGTTAACAAATATTTCACAATTTTCATTCTTCCCATTCAGGATCTTGGCTATCGATTCATGTAATAATTTCATTAAATATGTTATTCCATACATCCGTGGCAATAATTTGAAAAATGAAAAAATAATGTATTAAATTAGCTACCCCACCTTAAGGGGAATTTGATACAACCTCATTATTAAATTTTAAATGACACATAGGTTGCCAAAAGGTGTCATACAAGATTCTTTAAGGAGTTCTCAAACTGTTCATGATAGTACATAGAACTAATTGGATAAGAACAATATCAGAACATTGAATCAAAACTGTCAATATTTCCAATTTTCTCAGTCAGTTTTGTTATGTTTTAAATCAGCCTACTAGTTTCAGGAAATTAATGAAGTACTATGGCTTATAAATGAACAAGACATAACACCCCGGGTGATACTCCCTGGGGAGAGCTGTGAATATGGCAAATTTGTCAGAGCCACAGAAAAATCAAGCAGTCTATGAAAATTTCATAATTCAGTTTACTACCCTCTGAAGTGATCATATGAAGTGATCATATTTCAATCGAATCAATTCATTATAGAAGATGAACTAATTTTAATATGTGCCAGCATGTGCGAAACAAGTTCACACAAAATTTTAATTTTGTCTATTATATGACGATTATACTAGCAAAATTCTGCTTGCTAAAATTATTAGTGACTGCAATGGGCTAACTATTAAAGCAATTTTCAAGCAAATAGATTTATAGAAAGAGAAGAAGTAACTTAGGTGTAAGTATCAAATGTAATTACAAATCTATACATAAAAATTTTTTATCAAATTTTTAAATTTAAAATTTATTTTTGTTAATTCCATTACTCAGAGAGTGTAGCTGATAAGCCATACTACCACTTACAGTTTGTTTCAATCAAATCTTTTCAAATTGAAGGAGTAGTAATGATTTTCCCTAAATCCCCCAACAATAACAATCAGGGGGTGTTTTTAGGCTGCGCTCCTAGCAGGTCACAGCAATAAATAACATCCATTTACACCAAATATTTATGCTCCAATATGGTAATTCATTTACATATCTCCAAAAATAATACAAACAATCGAATATTTGGCAACTCAGGTTTGGCTGCAAACTTACAATAGTAAATTATCAAATCCGAGCTATAACAACACTGTATACTGGTAGTTATAAAATCTTCAGACCAGTTTGTTATTTGAAGTTAATTATTTTGTGACTTTGAAATAAAACAGTGTCATTGGATATTTCCCTTCTGTACAAATGTTTGTGGTTTTAGAATGGTTGTTTGACAATAATATTTATTGCTTTAAGAGAGTGAATAAGAGTTTCAGACTCTGTTACATGTAATGCATTTGGTGAGGGTAATTAACCACCAACTGTTTTCTCTAGGCCAGAGGTTTTCTGTGGTTTACTTTATAGAAATAACGAACTCTTGAGGTTTCATGTATCCTAACGGATTTCAAGTTTGATGTTTCTTTTCAGTGAGAAAGTAATTAGTTTAGTCGGAAATATAGGAGTTATTTTTGAATTGGTCAGTTTCTATTAGTTGAGGGTAGAATTAGGGACAGCCTACAGAAGGGTTGAGAACCAATAGGAATTGGAGAAGTGAGATCTTCTCTTACGTTTGGATTTGGGTGGAGTTTTAGATGAATCTGGGGAGTATATAAGCGGTGGATTGAGATTATGAAGGAGACCTACTCTGTCTGTCGTCACTCTCTGCTTACAAGAGTGTCTTAATTAGTTTACCGGTCTGGATAAGACCCCGGCGGGGTGAAGTCTTCTCTCACCACAGCCTTAGGTGACCATCGCAGGACTTAGTCGATGAAGAGCTCAGCCCGTCATAGTGGTGGAGATAGGATCTTTAGCAAGTGGCTGAATCTTGCAATTCAATGGATCCCGGCAGCAGAGGTTGTATTCTTTACGGCAGAGTCGAAGCCAAATGAGACAGGATGTGGGAACCAAGAACTGAAGTCTATTGCAAAACAACTTCTCATGTTGCAGAGCAGACATTCAATAAGAAGAAGGAGTCTGAAGCCAGAGTCACCATCATTGTACCGAGATTTGCACGAGTTGTTGTCCACTTCAATTGACAAAGTTCCAGTGGAAGACTTCGGCCATTCCCAATACACTAGTACAGTGGTTCCGAAGAGTTTCCAGCCGAATCAACTCCACTAAAAATTCAGTAACCCCATCCGTATTTCCTCAGTGATTATGTCAGTGTTTATTTGTGAAAAGTATACTCTCAACCTCCAAAGCTTGACCCATGTTGTAAGTTAAACTCCTCCATAGGTAGATATTTGATTAATTGAACTAAATGTACGATGTTTATGAAGGATTTACTATTTCTCGAACCTTTTGTCTGATCTATTATTCAATTACAGTACACCTAATTTAAACTATGACTGTGTTTTATTTAACCTTGTTATTTTGGTACGATATTTGATTTGATGTTATTTAATGAATTGATGGAATTAATTATTATTATTGACATGTAACGTAAACAGTAAATTAGACAAATTGATTATTCTTTCTAGGAAGATTAAAGTTGCACCCAATCATGAGAAAGTTGCACCCAATCATGAGAAAGTTGCACCCAATCATGAGAAAGTTGCACCCAATCATGAGAAAGTTGCACCCAATCATGAGAAAGTTGCACCCAATCATGAGAAAGTTGCACCCAAACCAGACAAAGTTGCACCCAAACCAGACAAAGTTGCACCCAAACCAGACAAAGTTGCACCCAAACCAGACAAAGTTGCACCCAAACCAGACAAAGTTGCACCCAAACCAGACAAAGTTGCACCCAAACCAGACAAAGTTGCACCCAAACCAGACAAAGTTGCACCCAAACCAAACAAAGTTGCACCCAAACCAGACAAAGTTGCACCCAAACCAGACAAAGTTGCACCCAAACCAGACAAAGTTGCACCCAAACCAGACAAAGTTGCACCCAAACCAGACAAAGTTGCACCCAAACCAGACAAAGTTGCACCCAAACCAGATAAAGTTGCACCCAAACAAGATAAAGTTGCACCCAAACAAGAGTAAAATGAACCCAAAACAGAGAAAGTTGCACCCAATCCTGAGAATTGCACACAATCCATACACTTGTATGGACTCAATCCATACACTCAATCTTTCCCAATCCCAAAAAATCACTACCTAATCCAGGAAGAAGAATGAAAAAGTCCATACAAAATTAAATATTTAGAGTATTAATAATTAAATTTTCAATATTCTACTCTAATCCAAAAATTAACAGTTTGACGGCCAGGATTCATATATAAATGGCAGATTGAGACTCCACTGGCGATTATATTTTAATAAACAATATTTCGAGCAGGTTTCTTAGCTCGTTTTCAAGTTGTTCCTTGAAAATTTTCATCCAAAGGTGCTTCTTAAATCTCCCCATGTCGTAGACAGGTTACGAAGATGAAGACACCAACTCCTTTTCTTCAATCCAAAAATTAACAGTTTGACAGCCAGGATATATTAAAATATAATCGCCAGTGGAGTCTCAATTTGCCATTTATATATGAATCCTGGCCGTCAAACTGTTAATTTTTGGATTGAAGAAAAGGAGTTGGTGTCTTCATCTTCGTAACCTGTCTACGACATGGGGAGATTTAAGAAGCACCTTTGGATGAAAATTTTCAAGAAACAACTTGAAAACGAGCTAAGAAATCTGCTCGAAATATTGTTTATTAAAATATAATCGGCAGTGGAGTCTCAATTTGCCATTTAATATTTTACTCTATAAAAATTGTAGCAAATACATCAGGCTACCAATTAAGGCTTGTTTCAAGTAAATCGAATCCTTATTGAAGGAGGAGCAATTTTAGTGGTACCATCAGAAAAGATTCCAAGTCCATACAAAATTCTAATATTGGACCATTAAAATTTAATTTTTCAACCAAATCGATTCATTATTGAAGAATAAGGAATTTTAGTGACAAAATCGGTCAAAATTACAAGTCCATACGATTATATTTTATCAAATTTTGACATTTAAAATTATTATTTTGAAATTCTTATCTCTGGAAAGTGTAGCGAATAAGTCAGGCTATCATTTGAAGTTTGTTTCAATCAAATCGGTTGACTATTGAAGGAGTAGTGACTATTCTTTC
>CANNZV010003431.1:0-63597 GCA_947561585.1 Caprella mutica
GAGGTTGACCGTTTTCAATCGCACCTCTATATAGTTTGAAGGGAATAAATACACAACTATAGAGGTTGTCCGTTTTCAATCGCGCCTCTACAATCAGATAGAAATAGGTACATAACTATAGAGGTTGTCCGTTTTCAATCGCGCCTCTACAATCAGATAGAAATAGGTACATAACTATAGAGGTTGACCGTTTTCAATCGCGCCTCTACAATCAGATAGAAATAGGTACATAACCATAGAGGCTGTCCGTTTTCAATCGCGCCTCTATAGTCAGATAGAAATAGGTACATAACTATAGAGGTTGACCGTTTTCAATCGCGCCTCTACAATCAGATAGAAATAGGTACATAACCATAGAGGCTGTCCGTTTTCAATCGCGCCTCTATAGTCAGATAGAAATAGGTACATAACTATAGAGGTTGTCCGTTTTCAATCGCGCCTCTATAGTCAGATAGAAATAGGTACATAACTATAGAGGTTGACCGTTTTCAATCGCGCCTCTACAATCAGATAGAAATAGGTACATAACTATAGAGGTTGTCCGTTTTCAATCGTGCCTCTACAATCAGATAGAAATAGGTACATAACCATAGAGGCTGTCCGTTTTCAATCGCGCCTCTATAGTCAGATAGAAATAGGTACATAACTATAGAGGTTGACCGTTTTCAATCGCGCCTCTATATAGTTTGAAGGGAATAAATACACAACTATAGAGGTTGTCCGTTTTCAATCGCGCCTCTACAATCAGATAGAAATAGGTACATAACTATAGAGGTTGTCCGTTTTCAATCACGCCTCTATAGTCAGATAGAAATAGGTACATAACTATAGAGGTTGTCCGTTTTCAATCGCGCCTCTATAGTCAGATAGAAATAGGTACATAACTATAGAGGTTGTCCGTTTTCAATCGCGCCTCTACAGTCAGATAGAAATAGGTACATAACCATAGAGGCTGTCCGTTTTCAATCGCGCCTCTATAGTCAGATAGAAATAGGATCATCAGGATGTACTTAAGTTCATCAGGACACACTTAGGATCATCAGGACACACTCAGGATCATCAGGAAACACTCAGGATCATCAGGAAACACTCAGGATCATCAGGACACACTCAGGATCATCAGGACACTTTTAGGATCATCAGGACATACTTAGGATCATCAAGACACACTTAGGATCATCAGGACACACTTAGGATCATCAGGACACACTTAGGATCATCAGGACACAATTAAGATCATCAGGACACACTTAGGATTATCAGGTCACCCATAGTATCAACAGGACACACTCAAGATCAATAGGACACACTTATGATTAATAGGACACGCTTATGATTAATAGGACACACTTAGGATCAACAGGACACACTTAGGATCATCAGGACACCCTTAGGATCATCAGGACACCCTTAGGATCATCAGGACACACTTAGGATCATTAGGACACACTAAGGATCATCATTACAAACATATGATCATCAGGACACAATTAGGATCATCAGGACACACTTAGGATCATCATGACACACTTAGGATCATCAGGACACCCATAGTATCAACAGGACACCCATAGTTCAACAGGACACACTTAGGATCAATAGGAAACACTTAGGATCAATAGGACACACTTAGGATCAATAGGACACACTTAGGATCAATAGGACACACTTAGGATCAATAGGACACACTTAGGATCAACAGTACACACTTAAGATCTACAGGAAACTCTTAGGGTCAACAGGACACACATAAGATCTACAGGACACACTTCTGATCAACAAGACACACTTAAGATCCATAGGACACACATATGGATCAAGAGGACACACTTATAGCAACAAATGATGTATAGGAATAAAGAAGATAAATATGAATAGAGTACATACATAGAAACAAGGAGATAAAACACACTTGATTTTGTAACAGATATATAGAAAGTAAAAATATTCTAGAGAATTAATGTAGTAAGAAATAGCTAAGTTAGTAACAAATTTTCTAATTTTTTGTCTCATATCTCAATACTAAATAGATTGTTAATTAATATTAATAAACTTTAGGATATATAGCTTAAATAGAAAGACGGTATCCAACATACAACAATTGGTCATAAAATTTATTGTCGGGTCCAGGTTTTCCACCCTTCTCCTGATGATGAAGAGAAATCTTTCTATTCGAAAGTTTGAAAACTGAAAAAACCTTCAACGCAGTGTTTAAATAACATTTAATATTATGGATTCCCCGTTGAGTATGAATCTTTTCAAATAAATGTCTTGTAATGGTTTCAGATGGAGTCTGCAGGTGAGGTTCCTGCAATAGCAGAAGGAGAGGGAGTTATTGCTGACCAATCCAATGTGATCTACTTGGTGGAAGAGGAAGATATCAAGCCAAATATCTCAGATCTCTCGTGTCAAGGTGTTGATCATGACCCTCTAGTGCAGGGAGTGGACCAAGATGAACTTTTCTCTGATAATACATACTGTAATGATGTTAAGAATGAATTCTCTGAGGAAGATGTAACTATCAAACTTGAAAATATTGATTATGATAACCTAATTGAGTCTGATTCTGAAATGAATCTGATGCACCTAGAAAAGGTGAGTAATATAGATTTAATAAATTTGAAAAAAAGTGGAGCTCCTGCTAATGAAGAATTATTGCATTTCAATTGTCCTGAGAAGGAACTTGACCATCAAAAAAGTGAAAAGCCATTTAAATGCATTTATTGTGATAAAGAATTTTCTCGGTCATCTTATATCAATAAACATCAAAGAATTCACACTGGTGAGAAGCCATTCAAATGCACTTATTGTGATAAGGCATTCTCTGATTCATCTAATCTCAAAGGCCATATAAAAGTTCACACTGGTGAAAAGCCGTATAAATGTAGTTATTGTGATAAGGCATTCTCTCAGTCATCCCATTTACATAGTCATCAAAGAATTCACACCGGTGAAAAGAAATTCAAATGCAGTTATTGTGATAAGGCATTTTCTCGGTCAACTTCTCTCACTAGACATCAAAGAGTTCACACTGGTGAGAAACCATTCAAATGTAGTTCATGTAAAAGAGTATTCTCTCTGTCATCTGCTCTAAGTAGACATCAAAGAGTTCACACTGGTGAGAAGCCCTTCAAATGCAGTTATTGTGATAAGGCATTCTCTGAGTCACATCATCTGAATAAACATCAAAGAGTTCACACTGGTGAGAAACCATTCAAATGCAGTTATTGTGATAAGGCATTCTCTCTGTCATCTGCTCTCAATAGACATCAAAGTGTTCATACTGGTGAGAAGCCATTCAAATGCAGCTATTGTGATAAGAGATTCTCTCAATCATCCCATCTAAATAGTCACCAAACAATTCACACTCGTGAAAAACCATTCAAATGTACATATTGTGATAAAGTATTTACTCGGTCAACTTCTCTCACTAGACATCAAAGAGTTCACTCTGGTGATAATCACAACTGTTGAGGCATTTGTTGAGGGGAGAGGTCAATCAAAACGTGTGACTTAATATTGTTTTATTTGGAGAAACTGTACAACAGTAGATGTGTTGAAAGATAGGAAAGTAGACTAATCAGCTGAAACCTACGTAGATGATAAACGGATTTATAAATAATTCATTTCTATAAGTTAGCTTTATTAAACACTAATGCCGCGCGTACTCCAAAAGAAAGATTACAAGATAGTACTCTCGCACACCTATATTGCAATGTTTGAAATTTACATCTGGTCGATGTGCTTTCATCCTTACTGCACCAAATAAATACTTCTGATAGTAGGAGTTCCACATCCCTAGTGGAGCGTGTCTTATGTAACACCTTCCAGTGTGAAATCTGACACCTCGTAGAATGAATGAACTTGAAGAAAGATTGGCGAGAATTCATCTAAGATGCGTGTTCTCTCTTTGACTACCTTGCAATTTTCTTTCTCTCTTTGGACTCTTTCAGTTTGTGCACTAGATAGTATTACCGCGTTACCCAGTTCAATCTTGCAATCTTCTTGCTATCTCTCTTTTGGTGTGCGCGCTTCCTAATATAAAATTGTGCTCTACATTAAACATTACTCTAATTCTCGTTAGATACATGTAGAAAAAATAACACTTATTGGGGGATTTTCTAGAGTTTTAATAGGAATAACTAAGTTAGGTAAATAAATTATAAAAGGCGTTGCTTTCCTGGTTTCATCAATATTTTGGGTAATCGGGGTAGTGGCATTATATTCCGGTATAATGAGGGCTGTGGAACAAAGATGAGGAACATAGTCTATCCTACGAATGAGCAGCCACACATCCGGAACATTTGCAGATCTGCCAAAAATCAATGGAGCATAAACAAACAGATTTTGGAAATTCAAACTAAAACTAATATGAAAGAGACAAAATTTAACCACGGCAAATATACAGGGTCTAAGACTGTGAAGAAATTTCTCCAAGAATAGAACTACCTACTGCAGTTTTGGTGCCTAATTTGTGACATCGGAGTGAAACTGGGATTCATGACAACTAAGGCTTTAAACTTGAAGTTCTATCTCTATCGTATAACTTTATACATACCAAATAAGATAAATAAAGGATCAGTAAAAAACGGATTTTAATTTTACATTTTTATATTTATAAAAATAGTGTTTTACAAAAGTTGAAGATAACAATTAAATTAAGCAAAAATTTAAAAACTACTACACGAATAAATACACTTGCAGGCTATTTCTAAAGTAAAAACTATTCTATAAAATTATTGCTAAAATAAAGAATTTCTGATTAGTACTGGTTTACTTGAAGTATCACAATTTTTAATAACTTAGGGTTTTATTAATAACATGAACCTACAATATACAATTAATTCTCTATTTACCTACGATTATGTTTTTTCAAACGCATAGCAATAAATAAAACTATTAGTTCGTTTTATATGCACTTCCTTTTTACAGATAAATTCCGTAGAAAATCTAGAAATAATAAGGATGAATAAATGGATATCACAGACGTAACTTAGATGGGTTGAGAAAATTGAACCCTAAATTTAATGGTAATTAAAATGATAGATTATGTGTCTGGAATCGTGAGGATTGTTTAGATGCTAAGTCTATTTCTGAATGACTGCGGATAAAACATGTTAGGGAATGATGAGAACTCCACTGATAGTGATTAGTACTGTCCTGGTGAAACTTTACTGATAGTGATGAGAACTGCAGTATTGCGAAGTTATTTGAATCTGAAATTAATTACAAACAAATTAATTAAATACAAAGTTTTCAATTTTACTGCTTGACAAACAATTTTCCAACATGTTGGACATCTTCAAACTCTAGTTTTTATCCAGTTGCTGTAAATACAGTTTTGATGAGAAAAAGAATTAATTTTGTAGAGATTTTAGAACTAATCTTTTAAAATCTCTTGACTGAAAGGAAAAAATGTACTTGTAAAGTTCCAAGCTAATTGAACTTTCTGGGTGTTGTGGGTTCAAGATTTTTAAAGCAACCCTTTGGTTTTAATATTCAAGTGTGTCTTTTTGTAGGTAACTCGCATTGAAAGCATCGTCAAATAGTCTTTTTATTCATCAAAATAGTGCAGACAAAGAGCAATCAATGAGCAATCAATGAGCAATCAATGAGCAATCAATGAGGTACCTGCAATAAACAGGTACAAAATAGTATACAAATAAATTTTAACACTATTGCAATATTAACAATTCAATTATATAGAAGATAAATTTACCTAAAATTGTGAGGACACACGGCTAAATGGATTTATTTTTCAGTTCGTACATTGTGAAATTGATTTATATTTATATTGAATATAGTATCTAGAAAGACAAGGAGAAATAGTTATGTAAAGCAGGATATTTAGGAAACTAGTAAACACTGAGACAAATAGAGCACTACTGAGTCACTGAAAGTCTTTAAACTATTACACCTGTTAAGGTTCCAATATATACAGATTTTGTACAACATTCCAAGAAATTAACTAGACTTCAAAAAAGTTTACACCCGGCCCATTAAAGCAACCAGCTTTAACAAACCAATTTAACAAAGAACAAGAAAGAAACAAGAACACAGAACATATTTACAAATATTTAGCCAAAGAACTAATTTTTTAAAGTTTCTACAGCATTAATAAGGACAAGTTTATCAATTGGTCGTCTTAATTGAGTCTTCCTAGTCTTTATCTGACCATCTTGTTTGCAGCGAGAGACTTCTATAGTACAACTTCTTACATGACCGTGAGAGTCTTTTTCGACAGAAATTATCCGTCCCAGACACCACATGTTCCTTGGTAGTAGTTGATCCACGACCAGCACGATGTCACCAGGAGCATGCGATCTTTTAACTTTCAACCACTTCTGTCTAGCTATCAGCAGAGGAACATATTCTCTACGCCACCGATACCAGAACTTATTGGCGAAATGCTGAACTCTTTTCCATTGCTTCCTAGAGTTGGAATTTTGTTCGTCGAAGGAAGTCTGCGTAAATGAAGGTTCACATGTTTGTAGACGTAAAATATGATTTGGAGTTATAGGGTCGAGGTCCAAAGGGTCAGTTGATACAACGGTGAGAGGCCTGTTGTTAAGAATGTCTTCTATTTCGCAAAACAAGGTACCAAGAAGTTCATCAGTTAGTTTAGTTTGGTTCTCGAATTCTCTCAATAAACTATCAAGAATCTTTCGGATAGTTCGAATTTCCCTCTCAAATATCCCGCCAAAGTGAGAGGCGTGAGGTGGTTGAAATATCCATTCTATCTCCTTTTTTAAGCAGAACTTATTCATCTTATCTGAACTCCATTGAATACCTGCATCCTTAAGTTCCTTGTTAGTCGAGGTTAAATTAGTTCCATTATCGGAACGCATGATTTTAGGGCAGCCACGTCTGCAAATGAATCTTCTCAAGGCGTTGATATAGCTGTCCGTATCTAAACTGTATGCTAGCTCAATGTGTGCAGCTCTGGTTGTTAAGCAAGTGAAGATTATTCCGTAACGTTTTTGTTGACTACGGCCTCTACCCATGGAGACGTAAAACGGACCAAATAAATCAGTTGCTGTATAGTAGAATGGCGGATTACCTCCCGTCAGTCTGTCTTCTGGTAGGTCTGACATAATCTGGTTACCGACTTTGCCCTGTACCTTTCGGCAGGTGTTGCAGTTTCTCAACACATCCTTCACAGTCGAATTTCCGTTTACTATGTGGAAACGTTGACGTAGACGAGCCAAGATGTTTTCCTTCCCCAAATGACCAGCCATTTCATGTGCTTGCTGTATAAGCAATTTAACGAGATATTCTGAACCATGCAAGAGTACAGGATGTCTAGAGTCATAAGGGATCGGTGCCTTAGCTAATCTCCCTCCAATTCTTATCAGACCTGTATTATCTAGAAAAGGATTCAGTTTAGCAATTGGACATTTTCTGGGAAGATTAGATTTAGTTTTCAAAGAGTTTAAAATACTTTTAAATTTTGTACTCTGATGGTACTTCCACAGGTTAGTCTCTGCTGTTTTCAAATCGTCAACAGTTATTGCAGGATTTACTAATTTATCTTTGAGGAAGCATTTAAATTTCATGAAAATGACAATTCTACGTTTCAACTTGTGAAAATCAGAACAAGTGAATAGTTTAGCTAAGGTCTTTTCTTTTTCAGAATTATTCACAGCGCTTACCTCGTTTGTGTACAAACTAAATTGCTTCAATTTTACCTCACAGTCTTCATCTTCGGTCATCTTAGGGGGTTTTGTTAAAGGCCAGTCCTCTTTCGGCAAAACAAGGAATGGGGGTCCTTGTGTCCAGCTCTCATTGGTGATGAAGTCCTTTGTATTTGATGTACCTCGACTAAGTAAATCTGCTGGATTCAATTCACCGGGAATGAATTTCCACATATCTGGCCTTGTACTGTTCAAGATGAAAGCGATTCTGTTTGAAACGAATCTTTGAAACCTGGATGATTCAGAGTTTAAGTAATGCAAAACAGTTACGCTATCTGTCCAAAATGTAACAGAATTTATTTTAATATGAGAAGCTAATTCTTCATTCAATGTTCCGTACAAATTTACCGCTAATTTCGCAGCATTAAGTTCTATTCGAGGAACAGTTTTCAAAGATGATCTATTCAATGGTGTAAGCCTAGTTCTTGCCATCACTATGGTACTAGTTACGGTGTTATAATTTTCAGTTCTCAAGTATGCAACAGCACCATAGGCTATCTCGCTTCCATCGCAAAATACGTGCAAATCATTGTTTGAGAAATTACTATTACCGTACCATCTAGGTACTACAAACTCCTCTAGAATGTTTACACTATTCTTCCATTTAATCCAAATCTTTTTTAATTCATCGGGCAGTTCTTCGTCCCATTCAAGTTTCCTATCACAAGCTATTTGAAATATGCGTTTGGCTCTAATGGTTATTGGACTAGCCAGGAACAAGGGGTCGTAAAGTGAAAATATAGAGGATAAAATGCCTCTCTTGGTTTCAGGATTTTCAGGTATTTTAACTTTATAACCTAACGTATCATCGTTAGTATTCCATTTAATTCCAAGAGCTCTATCACACGGTAATTCTTCCGTTATATCAATGCTATCAAAAGATTTTGAAAGTTTATCCGCAGGTATACTGTCTAACACATGTCTAGAGTTTGATGCAAAGCCAGTCAAATTAAATCCACTATCTGAAAGTACATTTCTCACGTGATCAACATTGTGAACTGCGGATTTCTCATCGTCAAAGGACTTCAGCATGTCGTCTACGTAGAATGACTCCAGGACGATGTTCTTCACCTGCTCGTCTTCTTCATTTTGTACGCTGTTCTTCAGAGCGAAATTAGCGATGGCTGGGCTTGAAGAGGCTCCAAAGACATGTACCTTCAACCTGTACGGAACTGGGGGTGCTAGAAAGTCATCATTATCAAACCACAGAAATCTTAGAAATTCAGAATCTTCTTTTGGTAGTTTTATCATGTAAAACATTTTTTCAATGTCTCCACTGACAGCAATTTTACCAG
The DNA here is from genome assembly GCA_947561585.1 of Caprella mutica. Taxonomy (NCBI): domain Eukaryota; kingdom Metazoa; phylum Arthropoda; class Malacostraca; order Amphipoda; family Caprellidae; genus Caprella; species Caprella mutica. The sequence goes on from CANNZV010003431.1 coordinate 8,990, forward strand.
ATCTAAACCTTAATAAAACTCCAATCAAAGTATTCGCTAGATCAGGTCCTTTCTGCAGTTTATCGTTTAAGCAGACACCCTTAAATTTCCATGAACAATCAAACACTATTCTTAGTTTTCCTTTTTGTTTGTGTCTTACGCCATGATGAGCAAGGTACCATAGCTTGCCTTCAGTTCCCTTTAAATCTTCATTTGGTACTTTTTCTATAAAGTCTTTTTCGAGCATGACATTCATTAGATTTTTATATTCGTCAAAATACAGAGAATCCTTTTTAAATTTATTAATTAAATTACCAAGTCTACCTTTAACTTGACAGTAATTATTAGGTAGCATTACATTATCTTCGGTAAAAGGAAGTTTAATCTCAAAACAGTTATTGCTAGTTAGTTTAGTGGCGCTATTAGAAACTTTATCTAGCCAACGAACATCTTCATTCGAATATTTGCTAGCGATATTGTCGCTTATAAAGTCTTGTCCAAATAAAGCATTAAATTTATCATTAAGATCTTCAATTTCTTCAACTTTAGTTCTATAACATTTCGAATTATCTTCAATACCGTCTACAGGCCCATTCAATGCCCAGCCTAACGAATGTTTAGATGCATAAGGCCCATTTATCTTAGACTGAACTACTTTTAACGGCCTCATTATTTCTGGCATATCCATTCCAATTAAGATGCCGATTTTACTATCAATGAATTGAAAAGGTACTTTAGATAATTCGGGTATATCTTTCACGTCCTTAGTTTTGGGTGAATCTTCGTATTTAAATGGCCAGTTTTCTTTAGCATACAACTTAGGCACAACAAGAGTTTTAGATTCATCAAGAGAAGTTATTTCAAGATTCTTAATCACCGTAGCATTGACTTCTGTTAGACTGTTATCGATAGTTTTAATTTTTAATTTAGTCTTCAAACCATTCAAATTTAATTTATTCACAAGCTCCATATCCATATAACTAGATGAAGAAAAGTTATCGAGTCCCATGTAAGTTTTAATATTACAATCTTTAGATTTTATTATAACCGGAATAGAAGGAAAGGCTATCCGTTTAGTTTTAACAAACAAATTAGTTTCATTAGATTCGTAACAACTAGTTTTCTTTTCAGGGGTTTTTACTTTGTTTTCGAACGTATTACGATGTAAAGTATTTGGATGAATTTTACCGCAGGTTTTACACTGAATTTTATCGGGACAATCTTTAGTTTTGTGCAAGTCTGTTTTTAAACAACCAAAACATAGACCTTTCGTTTTAACAAACTCTTCGCGTTCTTTTAACGATTTCTTCATAAAAAAGAAACAATTATCAAGCGAATGATTTTCCTTTTTACAACAGGCACATTTCAGTTTTTCAAATTGAGAATAAAATGTTCTTTGTTTAATAGTTTTATCTCTCTTATCAGAGTTTTTACGTTCTCTATCAGTAGCCTTAGTATTGTTAGTCAGATCACCTATCATTGGAAAATTTAAAACTTCTGATTGTTCCTTAACGAACTGAACTAACGTATTGAAATTAACCTCTTCATTTCGCTTTACTAAGTGACAAGCTTTAGTTCTAAATTGTTTACGTAGGTCATAAGGTAACTTATCCAAAATTTCTTTTATGTCACGCCAACTATTTAATTGGTTTAACTCAGACATGTTACTCATCATGTTGTTACATTGAATTAGGAAAGAAGCTAACTCACCCAATCCTTTAGCATCTTCAGACCGAATTTGTTGCCAGTTTGAGAGTTTCTCCAGGTACTTGTGTGCAATTAAATAATTGCTGCCATACCGTTCTTCCAGCAATTTTAGAGCCTCACGGTATGACTGTTCAATGTTCTCACTATGACATGACTGCACAAATCTCTTGGCTTCTCCTGCGGTATATCTCAACAAGTAGTAAAATTTATCGTCAGTACTTGTACACTTACTTGCAATCATCCGCTCGAACGTCAAAAGGAATGTTCGGTACAGCGTAATATCTTCACCTGAGAAAGAGTCTGGTTCGTTATGTGGTAATTGCACTAATACTTGTGGTACATTGCGTTCAGTTGTGAGTGAATGATGCCTTGTTACTCTTCGCTTTTCCTTAGCAGTAGTTTTGCTGAAAGTTGATGATCTTTTTTCAGTAACACTCGAGTATTTGTCTTCTAGTTCCTTTAAGACTTCGGATTCAACTTTTGAGTCCATTAATGCCAGTTTTTCCTTTATTTCAAATTGTTTCAATTCATATTCTTGCTTTATTTTTATTTCTTCTTTTTCTAACTTTAATTTTTCTTCTGTAGCTTTTTTCTTCGCTTCACTTTCCAATCTTCTCATTTCTAGATCTAACTTAATAGATGACATAGAACGATGTGATGTACGAGATTTCTGAGCTTGGGACACACTGTCATTAGGGGTTATTTCTTCTTCGGGGGTGAACTTTGATGCAACTTGAGCAACGAATGCTTCGAAAGTTTCTATGTGGTTATCTCGCCATATTGAGAATGCTTTGACCTCTTCTTCACTTTCGGTATATATTACGAACTGCTCACAAGCTTCACGAAACACTTTAATTTTCTCGTATAATTCTTCAACTAATCTTGACACTGTAGTTCTTCCTAAGGTTGTGTTATTGTCGTCGTGCATTAGCTCCTTTATCTGTCCTATCTTTCTAGTTACAGCTGCAACTTTTCCGGATGGGTATTTTCCGTTGAACAGAGGAACTTCAGACATCTTCAAAATTTATTTTGACTAATTTTAGGTACTGTAAAGTTCCAAGCTAATTGAACTTTCTGGGTGTTGTGGGTTCAAGATTTTTAAAGCAACCCTTTGGTTTTAATATTCAAGTGTGTCTTTTTGTAGGTAACTCGCATTGAAAGCATCGTCAAATAGTCTTTTTATTCATCAAAATAGTGCAGACAAAGAGCAATCAATGAGCAATCAATGAGCAATCAATGAGCAATCAATGAGGTACCTGCAATAAACAGGTACAAAATAGTATACAAATAAATTTTAACACTATTGCAATATTAACAATTCAATTATATAGAAGATAAATTTACCTAAAATTGTGAGGACACACGGCTAAATGGATTTATTTTTCAGTTCGTACATTGTGAAATTGATTTATATTTATATTGAATATAGTATCTAGAAAGACAAGGAGAAATAGTTATGTAAAGCAGGATATTTAGGAAACTAGTAAACACTGAGACAAATAGAGCACTACTGAGTCACTGAAAGTCTTTAAACTATTACACCTGTTAAGGTTCCAATATATACAGATTTTGTACAACATTCCAAGAAATTAACTAGACTTCAAAAAAGTTTACAGTACTTTGCAAAGTACTTTTTACTTGGAAAGTAACAAGTACTTGTAAAAAGTACTTCTAAGTAATTATTCAAAGTACTTTTTAGAAAGTACTTGAAGTACTTACTTGTTACTTAGTACTTTTACTTGGTACTTGGGAAGTACTTTCCCGCCCATCTCTGACTGTATTCCTATCTTTTATTTATAGGTGACAAATTTTAACGAAACAAGTAATCAAAGTAAGGAGGGAAAAAGTTTAAGAGCTAGCTTTCAAGAATGAATACCGTTTTATCGATTTTCTTCATTCATTCGAATAGACTATTTATGATTGCTAGCCCTCAAATAGACCTAAACTAAAGTTACAAAATTAAACAAGATCAATTATAGTCAAACGGGGCAAGAGACGAAACCTCTATTTGTGGGGTAAAAAGTGAATCTACCATAACTCACTCAAATTACAATCAATTTAAACATTCTATGTCTCATTTTGAAGCTACTTCTATTATGCTTATTTATATATGTGAATGAAAAAAATATACCAATCAATAAGAATTTGACATGGCTTTATGTATAGGTATACCAAAACAAGTTTCGGAAAACATTTTTCAAGTTTCACCAAACATGTGCTCTGAAGTTGAATTTTCTATTTGAAGGTCCAAAGTGGAATGAAAAATGAACTTCGGGATGTAACTCAGCTACTGAGTTATTCCTATGCAATATAAAACAATTTGGAGAGCGGGGAGAGGTGTTCAAAGATGGGGCATTTTTTGAACGCAAATGGGGTAAATTATGAACAAAGAATATTTCATTTTATGCCCCATGAGGGTAAAAAATGAATTTATTTTTTGCCCCACTATTTATAGTGATGCGTATATATGTACTTAGTTCTTTGAGCTGAATGTGGAAACTGCTCTGGGAACTATACTTTTTGGCAATGATACCTTTTTTTTCAAGGTGTACCTACGTGTAGATTTAATTAGGTACTTAAATATGAATATTTAGTAATGGATTACAAAATATATATAAAGACATGGAATGAATCTACTATAGCAGTAGCTCTTCAAGATATAAATGATGGTGCTAATATAAAACATACTGCTGAGAAGTATGGCATGAATGTGGAATTACTCTGGAATAAGCTACAGCAACAAAAGAAGAATGAAACCAAGGAGAATGGAAAAGGTGAATTTTTGCTAAGAGAGGACAGATTATTTTTCAATGACAGACATACATACTACATATATGTCAGCAATCATACATAGAGCATGGTGTATATCTCTATATTTGCAAGGAGAGAAGTGTGATTTTATCACAAGTGCTGGAACAAACATTCTTGACCATATCTTTGAATTGTTTGGAACTAAGCAACTAGGCATTTAATAAAATAGGACAACTGCAGCTAGCTAGAAAAGCTGTAACTGCTTATCCTTTTATTATCTTTGAATATTTTGACAAATAAGAAGAAATGATAAAAAACGTAGTTGGTGAAGATCGTCCAACTGATCCTTCAAAAAAAGACAATAGGCATAAAAGGCTCAAAAACAGTTATGCTTCCCATGGTGTAACAGAGAAAATATAACCGATTGAAATGATTGAAACGTCACGCACTTACCATTTTGACGTGCCACCAGTCGCTAGATATTTAAAATGACTGTATTGGGACATCTTCTACTTTACTGGTCTGTGATTCAATTACTGTGTATGTACCAAATATATCGCCTTATGCAAAGCGCAGTGTTTTCAATTTAAGTTGACGGTATTTACCACCCTCTTCCCAAAACCAAGTGAGTTCATTTATGTAGTCATAATTTTGTATCTATGAATCTTTATTTGGCCTGGGTAAATTTCTATTTTATTGTTTATACTCTGTTACCGATCATAGCATATTTTAATCTCTAATTTCAAAGAAACTAGTTTGGGTGCCCATATTCTCGAAAGTTAAAAGTTTATAACTGTTGTTTATTTAAAAAGTTAGTTTATTTAGGAGTCCTAGTTTATTTAGGAGTCCTAGTTTATTTAAGAGTCCTAGTTTATTTAAGAGTCCTAGTTTATTTAGGAGTCCTAGTTTATTTAGGAGTCCTTGTTTATTTAGGAGTCCTAGTTTATTTAGGAGTCCTAGTTTATTTAGGGGTCGTAGTTTATTTAGGGGTCGTAGTTTATTTAGGAGTCCTTGTTTATTTAGGAGTCCTAGTTTATTTAGGAGTCCTTGTTTATTTAGGAGTCCTAGTTTATTTAGGAGTCCTAGTTTATTTAGGGGTCGTAGTTTATTTAGGGGTGGTAGTTTATTTAGGGGTCGTAGTTTATTTAGGGGTCGTAGTTTATTTAGAGGTCGTAGTTTATTTAGAGGTCGTAGTTTATTTAGAGGTCGTAGTTTATTTAGGAGTCGTAGTTTATTTAGGAGTCCTAGTTTATTTAGGAGTCCTAGTTTATTTAGAGGTCGTAGTTTATTTAGAGGTCGTAGTTTATTTAGAGGTCGTAGTTTATTTAGGAGTCCTAGTTTATTTAGGAGTCCTAGTTTATTTAGGAGTCCTAGTTTATTTAGAGGTCGTAGTTTATTTAGAGGTCGTAGTTTATTTAGGAGTCGTAGTTTATTTAGGAGTCGTAGTTTATTTAGGAGTCCTAGTTTATTTAGGGGTCGTAGTTTATTTAGAGGTCGTAGTTTATTTAGAAGTCGTAGTTTATTTAGGTGTAATTGTTTTAAAATCCATCCATAGCTTAACTCTCACTCAGTATGTGTGAGTAATTAATAGATACTTAGACTTCTATAATTATTGTGCTACATTTAACAAACCGCAATTTTATGCTCTTTGAAATGTTTATTGTAGTAGGGTACTAAGTTCCAAGTTATTGATTGGTTCTACAATTCCGGACACATCAGAAAAGAAAATATAATAATTATTATTATTTAATTTCTATTCTATTTGCGTGATCGAAAATATGGAACCGTGCGATAACACGGAACTTACCCTAAAATGGGACATGTTGAATTCTGAACCAACTGCTTCTAATAACCTCATCTGGATTATAATTTTGATGTTTTTTAGTTACCATGAAATAATCACAAAAAATTGTCTCTGTTTCCCATGTCTACGAACGGTTCTTATTTCGAATCATCATGACTCGAAATAAGGACCACTTTTACTAAAGTGAGTTGTACTTAAAGCGAGGCCGTCCTGTAATTAGATTTCTGTATGTGGTCTGTCTTGGAGAAGAAAGCATGTGCTATCCCCGCGATGTTGGTGGAGGACTTTGAGAAACGATTAGTGAAGGCTTGGTTGATGCATTTATCGCAAGCTTAAGCCCCGTCCAGACGGTCAAATTTTTCAGAGAAGTGACAAACTTAATGACAAACTAAATGACGATAACTTCTTAGCGTCAGCAAACCGTCAAACTTTTCATCAGTTTTGTGATTCCAACATGTTGGATATCGTCATCAAAAAGTTTGTCAAACTATTTGCTGACGATAAAGTTTGAAGTACACACTGACTTTCCGGCAAGAATATTTTTTTATTTGCGCGTCATTTTAGTTTATTACAGCTAGGTACACCTACAAAAACCTCATTTTTTTCAAACTTAGTATCTATCTAGTTACAATGGCTGACGACAGACTCTTTAATACTTAGATCTAAGTTATAGGTAGACTACCTACGTTGTGAATTGTTTTCTATGTTCTTTTCAACACGATATTTTGTAAGTAAAAACAAATTATTTTTTCTGGTTTCTTACTGTTCTAAATTAAAAAATATACATAGCAAGTTATATAATTTTTATTTTCACGATATATAACATTAATTTTGACGAAACTGACGCCAGTGAACCTCAAACTTTTGGCGAGAAAATTTGACCGTGTAGACACTCCTTGAAAACTGACGATAAGTTTGTCATTTAGTTTGTCACTTCTCTAAATAAATTTGACCGTCTGGACGGGGCTTTAGGCCATTATCAAATAAAAAGGCGACCATTTAGACCGAATGGTACTTTTCCTATTGGTTATAGTCTTACTTACATTATGAATATAATGTTAGCAGAAAAATGTTTTTTGTTCCATTCTAATAATTTTTTATTTCTATTACTATATTTTCTAATGAAGTCACAATAAAAGTTACTTGACAAAGACTTTTACCTCTTGCAGGGTCAAAAATAGAAAATTGATGAGGATTTAATGTTGATCAAATTGACAAACTCCATTTCATTGGGTCACAATTTATTAATGACACTCTTCTAAGTAACTACAGTAAAAATGAGCCTATTATAATATTGTGGTAATTAGGTTAGGTTAGAACTGTTAATTTAAAAAATCTATTAAATTTGAATTAGTAGCTAGTTAGTACATATACATCATTTGCATAGGCTTTCAAAGATTTAGGTACTCATTGTGTAGAAAATGATTGTAGAGGAAGCCGTATCAACATCAAGAAACAATATTTAGAAATTCAAGGTCACGCACACAACATACCTCGATTGTTCTTACTATATTTCAATTTTATTTCCCGCTTTCGAAACTAGATGTCAAAGTAAACCGAAATGGGCGAGTGTAGTGTATCATCAATATATTATACTACAATAAGATACACTACTCTTGACAATTTCTATATTCTCTGCCACCTGGTTTCGAAAGCAGGAACTAGAATTTAAATGTAGTAAGGACAATCGAGGTATGTTGTTTGAGTGACGTCATAAAAGCAACACTCTTAAAACATATTTAAGAAAATTGAAGAAAGTAACATTATGAAAACCGTTTACTTATTTCCATTATAAGAAACAGTGTTTAATCCATTCATGTTATTCATTCACACTACTTAACCCAGGGTATAGTAACATATAGGGTATTGTAATCAGCTGATCGAATCTAGTTTGACGTGACCACCGGATGACTGGAAATGGCGACTCTGACCACACTTTGAAATATGGGGAAACCTACTTAACTTAGTCACTTCTAAATTTAATTTTTTTCTTATTGATTACTAACTAGGCATTGGTTAAAATGTATTTCTATTATTTTTTACTTACCTGTTATTCATAGGAATTACAATTGGGAACAGTTAACTAGCACTAGTTTAGGCTTCTAGGTAGAATATGTTCAAGACCCTATTTTTTATAGATGTAAGTTGAAGAAATAAACAATATTTTATTTTATTTTAGTAGGGGTTTAACGTCGTACGTCAGTCATATCGTGACTATTTCCCTGACGTCAAAAGGAAATTGAATACAAGGGACAAGAAGAAGCAGTCAGAAAGGAAAGTGGCTCCATGAACAAAGTCACTTACCACCGTCGGTGACAATGCTCATTGGTTGCAGAAAAGCTACCAAGGAATGTGACGAAACGGAACACAAGCACCGGTGGCTGCACTCACGGATGGAAGAGGAAAATGAAGAGGTGATAGTAAATGAATTCTACGAGCCTACCTAACACAAAAATCTAAGACCTCGTAGTTGAAGAGCATAAACCTAGCGCTATCCTCTAAAACTGCAAGTAGCGTTAAAATAAATGATAAACATGGTAAAAATGAAAAAAGACAATCCATTATCCAAATTACAACAGTTCGGGGCCCAAGGGACGCCACCCCCCTTCTCTTCCATTCACCATAGACAGCTTCAGGATAGAGCCCCTGGCGGCTTTCTTAACTTATCAATAAAAATTAGGGTCTTACCTAGGAGCCTCAACTAGTGTTAGTTAACTGCTAAACTGTAGTTCCTATGAATTACAGTTAAAGGTCCTCTCCAGGCTCCGGGAAAAAAATGAGTTTATCACATAATATTATAGAACTAAGGTCTACGATCATTATTCCGCAAACCGCATACAATTCGGTTCAGCATACATTTTATTATTTGCTTTTAAAGTTTTTTAATACTATGTGAGCAACAATCGAGTGAATCTCCAACCTGACGCTGAGAAAGAAGATTGTACACTCTTTGTTTTGATTTCAAATTTCGATTAACAATGTGTTTTTGGTCTTCTTTTAAGATATTAATTGTTTCTAAAAGTATATGAACGTTTCTATAATAAGTTTATCCAAATTTAAACCTTTAAACGAATAATAAATAGATTTATTAAACCAAATACCTAGTTGACAATCAAAACAAATGGTGTACATTCTTCTTCTTCAGACTGAAAATTAGAAAGTCGGAAGTAAAGTAAGTTTTCTAGAGTTTGGATTATAAAAATCTTTAAAAGCATGTAAAATTAAAAATATGCTATCAAATTTTATGGGGTTTGCAGTAAAATGATGAGAAACATTAGCCTCGTTGATTTAAATTTAAACCAATGCTTAGGTAATATTTGATATAAGAAAAATTTTTTTTAGAAGTGACTAAGTTTTCCCATGTTTCAAAGTGTGGTCAGGGTCGCCATTTCCAGTCATCCGGTGGTCACATCAAACTAGATTCGATCAGCTGATTACCATACCCTATGTGTTACTGTACATTGGTTTATGCTACACAGTTTAATTCTTTGATTGAAAAGTTTCATTTGGACTAGAAAAAAATGATCACAGAAAACTGTAATAATTATAATTTCATTGGGTAACTGTTGTAAACTTTCAGCACAGTACAGAGAATGTATAGTATCCCAGAGCTATAGGGGGGATATTACGCGTGGCACGGTAGGCTGTGACGTTATATGTCAACAATGGTGCGTACGTTTGTACGTACAGTACAAACACAAAAGATGGCTGCAACACACACCCATCTTTTGTTAAATAACGTTTTCGGTGATATTTTTTTTAATTCCACATTACCGCATGCTATTATCCAATCTTTAGAGTCATGCGGACGAAAACTAAAAAAATAACTGTTGATGAAATTGCTACTGGTCTTTTTACAACAATTTTTTGTCTTGAAGACGATTTATTCAAGGTAATTAGATCATTAGTCAGATCGGTCACGTTGGCCGCCAACTTAATTATCTATTCCACGTGACCCACAAAAGTTCTGTTTACTATGACGTGACCTCTTGTTTACATACATGACGTCACAGCCTGCCCCTAATTTTAATAATACATGGAACTGGGGTACTATACTATTCTGTTTACTATGCTTTTAGTCTGAGGTCTAAATAAAAACATATCAGTTAGCCGTTAGGTAGATGTATCAGAGGGGCGTGCCACCCCCTGAACCCCCCTGTTAGGTCATTAAATAATCATGAAGTGTGCAGAACAACAAACTAGCGGATACAAAACACTACATAACAGTCATTTACGTTGAGACAATAAGACAATTAATAAAAAGTACAGAGGTGCGCCGTATTGTAGTGCGCCGCTCAGCTTTTAGATACTGTTGAAATAAAAGTTAATATTATGCATTTATTGTTCCTGCATCTCCATAATTATCACCCTTAGTAGCTTGTGTAGGGTTTAGGAGATGATTTCTGATGTCTCTGCTTGGTGAGTATTCATCTGATGTGTTCGTTTCCATTTTCATTGATGACTATTCAAGTGAAAAGAACTAGGAAAAGCCTTACTTACTAGCTGTTGCATTTGAATGACTTCTTTTTTGATGTTTATGGAGAGTAGATGACTGGGAGAATGCCTTATCACAATAACTGCATTTAAATGGTTTCTCACCAGTGTGAATTCTATAATGACCTTTAAGAGTGGACATACAGGAAAATGCCTTATCACACTGATTGCAATTGAATGGCTTTTCACCAGTGTGAACTATTTGATGTTGATTTAGGTAAGATGACTGGGAGAATGCCTTATCACAATAACTACATTTGAATGGTTTCTCACCAGAGTGAATTATTTTATGTCTATTGAGATCAGATGAACGAGAGAATGCCTTATCACAATAATTGCACTTGAATGGTTTCTCACCAGTGTGAACTCTTTGATGTCTATGGAGAGTAGATGACTGAGAGAATGCCTTATCACAATAACTGCATTTGAATGGTTTCTCACCAGTGTGAACTCTTTGATGACTATTGAGAGAAGATGGATCGGAAAATGCTCTATCACAATGATTGCAATTAAACGATTTTTCACCAGTGTGAACTCTTTGATGTTTATAGAGAGTAGATGACCGAGAGAATGCCTTATCACAATAAGTGCATTTGAAAGATTTCTCACCAGTGTGAATTCTACAATGACTTTTAAGAGTGGATGTACAGGAAAATGCCTTATCACACTGATTGCAATTGAATGGTTTCTCACCAGTGTGAATTCTTTGATGTCTATGGAGAGCAGATGAATAAGAGAATGCCTTATCACACTGATTGCAATTGAATGGTTTCTCACCAGTGTGAATTCTTTGATGTCTATAGAGAGTAGATGACTTAGAGAATGCTTTATCACAATAACTGCATGCAAATGGTTTTTCACCAGTGTGAATTCTTTGATGTCTATTGAGAGAAGATGAACGAGAGAATGCTTTATCACAATAATTGCACTTGAATAGTTTCTCACCAGTGTGAATTCTTTGATGTCTATAGAGAGTAGATGACTTAGAGAATGCTTTATCACAATAACTGCATTCAAATAGATTTTCACATTTCACCTCCTCTTGGTACTTGAAATACTCCAATTCTTCATTAATAGGTGCTCCACAGTTTTCCAAATTAATTGAATCTTGATTACTCGCCTTTCCTAGGAGTATCAGTTTCATCTCAGAATCAGGCTCAATTCTGACCTCATAATCAATATTTTCATGTTTGATAGTCAAACCTTCGTCAGAGAATTCATTCTTAATATAATTACAGTTTGTATTATGTGGGAAAAGTTCATCTTGGTCCACTCCCTCCACTAGAGGGTCATGATCAACACCTTGACACGAGAGATCCGAAACATCTGGCTTGACATCTTCCTCTTCCACCAAGTAGATCACATTCAGTTGGTCAGCAATAACTCCCTCTCCTTCTGCTATTGCAGGAACCTCACCTGCAGACTCCATCTGAAAAAAATTACTCTATTAAAGACTTGAACTACTGATAGAATAAATAGAACCAAGAGACTTTGAAAGAACAGTTAGACATGAAAGTTTCTTCATAAACAAAGTTATTTGCAATCATTCAGGAGCAATGTTAATATGAAAGATAATCCATGAATACTGCCAATAAGGAAAGTAAAAATGGAGATGTAAAGTAACATAGCACTAAATTCATGGGGGAAAAACTTAAGATTTAGCTACTTGGAGATAATATACTTTAACTTGACAGTCTTCGACTAATGTATAATCTAAGAATTCTAAAGAAGACGGGTCACAGTTTTCAAACTTTTTTTATTTATAAAGATACAATTTTGAAACCTGTCACATCTTTGTATCATGTCTTATGCACAAACTTTAAATAATCAATTTTTCTTGTGCGACCACTCCGCTTTATAAAAGTTATAACTTAAAAACTGTAGAGATGCGGCTTTCAAATATTTTTTGCTAACTAGGGAATTTTCACATAAAAGTTATTGTCGTATGTCTCATTTCTGGGATATTTAGTGCGAAAAAAAATATATAAAAAATTCATGATATTTTTTAGTGTTCTACATATAAAATTTTTTACAATCACTAAATAAAATAAACAAACGATACCAACATATTTGCTGATCATTCTGCAATTTACCATTTGTCTCTACATCACTTTTAACTTGAATTATAAAGCTGATCAGGAGAGATATTCAAGAACACCTGTTATTAATATTTTACTGTAAAAATAAGTTTAATTAACTTTATCAATATAGAACATTACTGATTCTTGATCAATTGTTGATAAAAGTCTATTATCTCACCCATTATAGTTCTATATATATATTATCAACTGAATGGACAGAAAATTACTACCAGTTAATTAAGAAAAATTTCAAGAAGAATGCTGATAATAATAATTAGGGTTGTAACAATATGCTTTCATAATCATAGATCCTAAAAATATTAAGTAGCTACAGAGAGCATTATACGCTATTTATTCATTTTAAACCACCTGTGTATCACCGTATAGAATTCAATTTTTTCTCGTCCATGATATTCTTAATATGCATGACTTAAAGCATATTATCACAACTCTAATTATAATTATTAGGGTCGAAATGGTCCGAGTGGCATTGTCCTGGCACCCTCTATATTACATCAGTTTTAGAACCCACACATCTAACTCTGAAATATGATTGAATTTGAATAATTTTATTTCTATAAACAATTGCATATGTAGCTAAAAATTTGAAATTACAATGTATATTGGAGAGTTCATTGCAGGTCACAATAAACAGTTCATTGGCAAAGATTTTCACCTCTTGGAGATTCAAAAATATTAAATAGATAACATATTTCTTCTATAATATTCCAGTACTAAGGCTAAGGACTGTTAATCTAAAAATGAAATCAAATTTTAAACATCAGTATATATTTGTATAGCCTTTAAAGGTTTTGGTACTCACTGTGTAAAAAAAGAATTGTCGGGTTTCTCTAAATATCAAGAAAAAGTAAATAAGATTTAGATTCTAGATGCTCAACTTGATTTTTCGTTCTTGTAAGTGGTAGCTAATTGAAGATTCAATGGGTCATTATTGATAGGCAAATTTGCATAATATTGATATTAAGGTCTAAGAAGAGACCCGCAGTCATTTTAAGCTGGATTCAAGTTTTTTGTAAGTTAAATAAACAATTAATTAACCCAAGTACATTTTTGTATAGCTGCCTCAAATCACAAAGATGAGCATATATAAATCATCAATTAGATAAGAAAAAAGCATAAATCACATAGAGAATCTCGTAGTATAACAGCCAAACATAATATTAAATACAAGAAGCAACTAACTTTCACACTGAGGTAAGCTTAACAAATAAATTCAACAAATAAATGTCAACCTGGTGGGGCTATACCAGGATACAGTAACATACAGGGTATGGTAATCAGCATGATACCTGCATGTAGCTATCATGGATACCAACTAAAATAAATAATTATTATATAATTTCTTCTTATATTCTCATGCAAAAAGTAGGAGGAGCTTAGCAAGAAATTTGGTGGAAAGACTTAAAAAACCCTACGTGTGTACTGCCCTTTAGTTCACCAAATTACAGAGAAAAAGAATTTTTCTGATTGCTCACACTGTAGTCTTCACATTAGTATCCAGGTCTGAGGATTTTTCAGGCATACAACTAAAATGTTAGCATTATGATGACAAGGGCAATCACAAGATGGTGGTAGAACTTCTGAAGACATATTCATTAAACTAAATAAACATTTGAATTAAAGTGAGAAGAGGAAGTGAGAGGTAGTAGTCCTACTAATGAAAAAAAGAGAATAAAATAGATAAGTGCAAAATTAAAGTATAAAAATAATGATTGAAGAACACAAATGACAGAATAAATAGTAGCTAACTAAATATATATCATGAATAATCAATGGTAATATCACATATATAAATACTCACTCAGTTGGTGAAGACGCAGCGTTTGGAATGAGGAAATTCTTAAGAGGATTAGATGAGTTACGTTAATGAATTTATATGTTCTGTAAAAGTAGGAATTGGATTAAAAACATTAAGAGAGTGAAATTTGAAAAAATTATTGTGCATCAATGACCAAGATACAGAAATTGTTCGTGCAGGTTATTGTTCCCCCAGTATCACTTTGATATCAGCACTGAGTTCCCATATAAATATCTTTTAACCAATAAATTCTAAAAAAAAAAACTTATGAACAAAATATTATCAAACTCACCCCCTTATACAATAATTATATGTTCATTCATCAATCCTCCTATTCTCTATTATTGTTACGAGTACCGCCAAAAGTAACTCATCTGGAGGCTGCCTAAGAGCACTGCAGTGTTAGTATTTAAGTGAATTTTATCCTATTGGGATATAATAAACTCCCTCCATAGACAACACTCGGAATGGGACCCTGGAACAGTAAATCCAGTGAGAAATTGCATTTCATTTTCCTTTCACACTTTGCAAAAATATCATTAGAAAGATTAAATAATTCTTTACCTAATAATCAATTGAATTAAATTACTAATTCATCAATTATTGTGAATTGAAATTTGTGTCCGTCAGTCAAATAGCAAACAAAATATCTTCCTCCACCTTCCACCCAATATTGGTCCTGTTCGCAACTTACTCTATGAATAATTATTGTATCATTACATGTTGAATGATGATGAACTCTATCCTTTTATGTACATGTAAACACAATAATTTACATATTTATGCATTTTTCAATTTGTTTCTTATTCTTTCAGTGATAACAATGTAAAGTTTTAGTAATTTAAATAATCTCATTTACCGATTATTGTTAGATACAAAAAAATTAGTGTCCAGTTTGGAGTCGCGCCGGAGGCAGGACACAGGCTTGCCAATAACAGGACGTATGGCCACCCTAACATGGCAGTGATTTTGATCAATCAAAAGAGATCACAAAGAAGTTGTTGTTCCAAAAACAGTCTGGAATGATTTATAAATTATCATCACAGAAATTTAGAAACCCTATGCCTCAACTTTGTACTTCTAATTCTTCATATAAAATATTTCAAATGTTAGCAGAAAAATGTTTTTTGTTCCATTCTAATAATTTTTTATTTCTATAACTGTATTTTCTAATGAAGTCACAGTAAAAGTTACTTGACAAAGACTTTTACCTCTTGCAGGGTCAAAAATAGAAAATTGATGAGGATTTACTGTTGATTAAATTGACAAACTCCATTTCATTGGGTCACAATTTATTAATGACACTCTTGAGCCTATTATAATATTGTGGTAATTAGGTTAGGTTAGAACTGTTAATTTAAAAAATCCATTAAATTTGAATTAGTAGCTAGTACATATACATCATTTGCAAAGGCTTTCAAAGATTTAGGTACTCATTGTGTAAAAAATGATTGTAGAGGAAGCCGTATCAACATCAAGAAACAATATTTAGAAATTCAAGGTCACGCACACAACATACCTCGATTGTTCTTACTATATTTCAATTTTATTTCCCGCTTTCGAAACTAGATGTCAAAGTAAACCGAAATGGGCGAGTGTAGTGTATCATCAATATATTATACTACAATAAGATACACTACTCTCGACAATTTCTATATTCTCTGCCACCTGGTTTCGAAAGCAGGAACTAGAATTTAAATGTAGTAAGGACAATCGAGGTATGTTGTTTGAGTGACGTCATAACAGCAACACTCTTAAAACATATTTAAGAAAATTGAAGAAAGTAACATTATGAAAACCGTTTACTAATTTCCATTATAAGAAACAGTGTTTAATCCATTCATGTTATTCATTCACACTACTTAACCCAGGGTATAGTAACATATAGAGTATTGTAATCAGCTGATCGAATCTAGTTTGACGTGACCACCGGATGACTGGAAATGGCGACTCTGACCACACTTTGAAATATGGGGAAACCTACTTAACTTAGTCACTTCTAAATTTAATTTTTTTCTTATTGATTACTAACTAGGCATTGGTTAAAATGTATTTCTATTATTTTTTACTTACCTGTTATTCATAGGAATTACAATTGGGAACAGTTAACTAGCACTAGTTTAGGCTTCTAGGTAGAATATGTTCAAGACCCTATTTTTTATAGATGTAAGTTGAAGAAATAAACAATATTTTATTTTATTTTAGTAGGGGTTTAACGTCGTACGTCAGTCATATCGTGACTATTTCCCTGACGTCAAAAGGAAATTGAATACAAGGGACAAGAAGAAGCAGTCAGAAAGGAAAGTGGCTCCATGAACAAAGTCACTTACCACCGTCGGTGACAATGCTCATTGGTTGCAGAAAAGCTACCAAGGAATGTGACGAAACGGAACACAAGCACCGGTGGCTGCACTCACGGATGGAAGAGGAAAATGAAGAGGTGATAGTAAATGAATTCTACGAGCCTACCTAACACAAAAATCTAAGACCTCGTAGTTGAAGAGCATAAACCTAGCGCTATCCTCTAAAACTGCAAGTAGCGTTAAAATAAATGATAAACATGGTAAAAAAAAAAGACAATCCATAATCCAAATTACAACAGTTCGGGGCCCAAGGGACGCCACCCCCCTTCTCTTCCATTCACCATAGACAGCTTCAGGATAGAGCCCCTGGGGGCTTTCTTTAACTTATCAATAAAAAATAAGGTCTTACCTAGGAGCCTAAACTAGTGCTAGTAAACTGCTAAACTGTAGTTCCTATGAATTACAGTTAAGGAAAAAAATAATGGAAATAAATTTAAACCAATGCCTAGTTAATATTTGATATAAGAAAAAAAATTTAGAAGTGACTAAGTTTTCCCCATGTTTCAAAGTGTGGTCAGGGTCGCCATTTCCAGTCATCCAGTGGTCACATCAAACTAGATTCGATCAGCTGATTACTATATCCTATGTGTTACTGTACATTGGTTTATACTACACAGTTTAATTCTTTGATTGAAAAGTTTCATTTGGACTAGAAAAAAATTATCATAGAAAACTGTAATAATTATAATTTCATTGGGTAACTGTTGTAAACTTTCAGCACAGTACAGAGAATGTTTAGTATCCCAGAGCTATAGGGGTGATATTACGCGTGGCACGGTAGGCTGTGACGTCATATGTCAACAATAGTGCGTACGTTTGTACGTAGAGTACAAACACAAAAGATGGCTGCAACACACACCCATCTTTTGTTAAATAACGTTTTCGGTGATAATTTTTTTAATTCCACATTACCGCATGCTATTATCCAATCTTTAGAGTCATGCGGACGAAAACTAAAAAAAATAACTGTTGATGAAATTGCTACTGTTCTTTTTACAACAATTTTTTGTCTTGAAGACGATTTATTCAAGGTAATTAGATCATTAGTCAGATCGGTCACGTTGGCCGCCATCTTAATTCTCTATTCCACGTGACCCACAGAAATTCTGTTTACTATGACGTGACCTCTTGTTTACATACATGACGTCACAGCCTGCCCCTAATTTTAATAATACATGGAACTGGGGTACTATACTATTCTGTTTACTATGCTTTCAGTCTGAGGTCTAAATAAAAACATATCAGTTAGCCGTTAGGTAGATGTATCAGAGGGGCGTGCCGCCCCCCGAACCTCCCTGTTAGGTCATTAAATAATCATGAAGTGTGCAGAACAACAAACTAGCGGATACAAAACACTACATAACAGTCATTTACGTTGAGACAATAAGACAATTAATAAAAAGTACAGAGGTGCGCCGTATTGTAGTGCGCCGCTCAGCTTTTAGATACTGTTGAAATAGAAGTTAATATTATGCATTTATTGTTCCTGCATCTCCATAATTATCACCCTTAGTAGCTTGTGTAGGGTTTAGGAGATGATTTCTGATGTCTCTGCTTGGTGAGTATTCATCTGATGTGTTCGTTTCCATTTTCATTGATGACTATTCAAGTGAAAAGAACTAGGAAAAGCCTTACTTACTAGCTGTTGCATTTGAATGACTTCTTTTTTGATGTTTATGGAGAGTAGATGACTGGGAGAATGCCTTATCACAATAACTGCATTTAAATGGTTTCTCACCAGTGTGAATTCTATAATGACCTTTAAGAGTGGACATACAGGAAAATGCCTTATCACACTGATTGCAATTGAATGGCTTTTCACCAGTGTGAACTATTTGATGTTGATTTAGGTAAGATGACTGGGAGAATGCCTTATCACAATAACTACATTTGAATGGTTTCTCACCAGAGTGAATTATTTTATGTCTATTGAGATCAGATGAACGAGAGAATGCCTTATCACAATAATTGCACTTGAATGGTTTCTCACCAGTGTGAACTCTTTGATGTCTATGGAGAGTAGATGACTGAGAGAACGCCTTATCACAATAACTGCATTTGAATGGTTTCTCACCAGTGTGAACTCTTTGATGACTATTGAGAGAAGATGGATCGGAAAATGCTCTATCACAATGATTGCAATTAAATGATTTTTCACCAGTGTGAACTCTTTGATGTTTATAGAGAGTAGATGACCGAGAGAATGCCTTATCACAATAAGTGCATTTGAAAGATTTCTCACCAGTGTGAATTCTACAATGACTTTTAAGAGTGGATGTACAGGAAAATGCCTTATCACACTGATTGCAATTGAATGGTTTCTCACCAGTGTGAATTCTTTGATGTCTATGGAGAGCAGATGAATAAGAGAATGCCTTATCACACTGATTGCAATTGAATGGTTTCTCACCAGTGTGAATTCTTTGATGTCTATGGAAAGTAGATGACTTAGAGAATGCTTTATCACAATAACTGCATTCAAATGGTTTTTCACCAGTGTGAATTCTTTGATGTCTATTGAGAGAAGATGAACGAGAGAATGCTTTATCACAATAATTGCACTTGAATAGTTTCTCACCAGTGTGAATTCTTTGATGTCTATAGAGAGTAGATGACTTAGAGAATGCTTTATAACAATAACTGCACTTGAATAGTTTCTCATCAGTGTGAATTCTTTGATGTCTATAGAGAGTAGATGACTTAGAGAATGCTTTATCACAATAACTGCATTCAAATAGATTTTCACATTTCACCTCCTCTTGGTACTTGAAATACTCCAATTCTTCATTAATAGGTGCTCCACAGTTTTCCAAATTAATTGAATCTTGATTACTCGCCTTTCCTATGAGTATCAGTTTCATCTCAGAATCAGGCTCAATTCTGACCTCATAATCAATATTTTCATGTTTGATAGTCAAACCTTCGTCAGAGAATTCATTCTTAATATAATTACAGTTTGTATTATGTGGGAAAAGTTTATCTTGTTCCACTCTCTCCACTAGAGGGTCATGATCAACACCTTGACACGAGAGATCCGAAACATCTGGCTTGACATCTTCCTCTTCCACCAAGTAGATCACATTCAGTTGGTCAGCAATAACTCCCTCTCCTTCTGCTATTGCAGGAACCTCACCTGCAGACTCCATCTGAAAAAAATTACTTTATTAAAGACTTGAACTACTGATAGAATAAATAGAACCAAGAGACTTTGAAAGAACAGTTAGACATGAAAGTTTCTTCATAAACAAAGTTATTTGCAATCATTCAGGAGCAATGTTAATATGAAAGATAATCCATGAATACTGCCAATAAGGAAAGTAAAAATGGAGATGTAAAGTAACATAGCACTAAATTCATGGGGGAAAAACTTAAGATTTAGCTACTTGGAGATAATATACTTTAACTTGACAGTCTTCGACTAATGTATAATCTAAGAATTCTAAAGAAGACGGTCACAGTTTTCAAACTTTTTTTTATTTATAAAGATACAATTTTGAAACCTGTCACATCTTTGTATCATGTCTTATGCACAAACTTTAAATAATGAATTTTTCTTGTGCAACCACTCCGCTTTATAAAAGTTATAACTTAAAAACTGTAGATATGCGGCTTTCATATTTTTTTTGCTAACTAGGGAATTTTCACATAAAAGTTATTGTCGTATGTCTCATTTCTGGGATATTTAGTGCGAAAAAAAATATATAAAAAATTCATGAAATTTATTTAGTCTTCACCACATAAAATTTTTTACAATCACTAAATAAAATAAACAAACGATACCAACATATTTGCTGATCATTCTACAATTTACCATTTGTCTCTACATCACTTTTAACTTGAATTATAAAGCTGATCAGGAGAGATATTCAAGAACACCTGTTATTAATATTTTACTGTAAAAATAAGTTCAATTAACTTTATCAATATAGAACATTACTGATTCTTGATCAATTGTTGATAAAAGTCTATTATCTCACCCATTATAGTTCTATATATATATTATCAACTGAATGGACAGAAAAGTACTACCAGTTAATTAAGAAAAATTTCAAGAAGAATGCTGATAATAATAATTAGGGTTGTAACAATATGCTTTCATAATCATAGATCCTAAAAATATTAAGTAGCTACAGAGAGCATTATACGCTATTGATTCATTTTAAACCACCGGTGTATCACCGTATAGAATTCAATTTTTTCTCGTCCATGATATTCTTAATATGCATGACTTAAAGCATATTATCACAACTCTAATTATAATTATTAGGGTCGAAATGGTCCGAGTGGCATTGTCCTGGCACCCTCTATATTACATCAGTTTTAGAACCCACACATATAACTCTGAAATATGATTGAATTTGAATAATTTTATTTCTATAAACAATTGCATATGTAGCTAAAAATTTGAAATTACAATGTTTATTGGAGAGTTCATTGCAGGTCACAATAAACAGTTCATTGGCAAAGATTTTCACCTCTTGGAGATTCAAAAATATTAAATAGATAACAAATTTCTTCTACAATATTCCAGTACTAAGGCTAAGGACTGTTAATCTAAAAATGAAATCAAATATTAATCATCAGTATATATTTGTATAGCCTTTAAAGGTTTTGGTACTCACTGTGTAAAAAAAAAATTGTCGGGTTTCTCTAAATATCAAGAAAAAGTAAATAAGATTTAGATTCTAGATGCTCAACTTGATTTTTCGTTCTTGTAAGTGGTAGCTATTTGAAGATTCAATGGGTCATTATCGATAGGCAAATTTGCATAATATTGATATTAAGGTCTAAGAAGAGCCGCAGTCATTTTAAGCTGGATTCAAGTTTTTGTAAGTTAAATAAACAATTAATTAACCCAAGTACATTTTTGTATAGCTGCCTCAAATCACAAAGATGAGCATATATAAATCATCGATTAGATAAGAAAAAAGCATAAATCACATAGAGAATCTCGTAGTATAACAGCCAAACATAATCTTAGATACAAGAAGCAACTAACTTTCACACTGAGGTAAGCTTAACAAATAAATGACAACCTGTTGAAATGGTGGGGTTATACCAGGATACAGTAACATACAGGGTATGGTAATCAGCATGATACCTGCATGTAGCTATCATGGATACCAACTAAAATAAATAATTATTATATAATTTCTTCTTATATTCTCATGCAAAAAGTAGGAGGAGCTTAGCAAGAAGTTTGGTGGAAAGACTTAAAAAACCCTACGTGTGTACTGCCCTTTAGTTCACCAAATTACAGAGAAAAGGAATTTTTCTGATTGCTCACACTGTAGTCTTCACTTTAGTATCCAGGTCTGAGGATTTTTCAGGCATACAACTAAAATGTTAGCATTATGATGACAAGGGCAATCACAAGATGGTGGTAGAACTTCTGAAGACATATTCATTAAACTAAATAAACATTTGAATTAAAGTGAGAAGAGGAAGTGAGAGGTAGTAGTCCTAATAATGAAAAAAAAGAGAATAAAATAGATAAGTGCAAAATTAAAGTATAAAAATAATGATTGAAGAACACAAATGACAGAATAAATAGTAGCTAACTAAATATATATCATGAATAATCAATGGTAATACCACATATGTAAATACTCACTCAGTTGGTGAAGACGCAGCGTTTGGAATGAGGAAATTCTTAAGAGGATTAGATGAGTTACGTTAATGAATTTATATGTTCTGTAAAAGTAGGAATTGGATTAAAAACATTAAGAGAGTGAAATTTGAAAAAATTATTGTGCGTCAATGACCAAGATACAGAAATTGTTCGTGCAGGTTATTGTTCCCCCAGTATCACTTTGATATCAGCACTGAGTTCCCATATAAATATCTTTTAACCAATAAATTCTAAAAAAAAAACTTATGAACAAAATATTATCAAACTCACCCCCTTATACAATAATTGTATGTTCATTCATCAATCCTCCTATTCTCTATTATTGTTATGAGTACCGCCAAAAGTAACTCATCTGGAGGCTGCCTAAGAGCACTGCAGTGTTAGTATTTAAGTGAATTTTATCCTATTGGGATATAATAAACTCCCTCCATAGACAACACTCGGAATGGGACCCTGGAACAGTAAATCCAGTGAGAAATTGGATTTCATTTTCCTTTCACACTTTGCAAAAATATCATTAGAAAGATTAAATAACTAATAACCTAATAATCAATTGAATTAAATTACTAATTCATCAATTATTGTGAATTGAAATTTGTGTCAGTCAGTCAAATAGCAAACAAAATATCTTCCTCCACCTTCCACCCAATATTGGTCCTGTTCGCAACTTACTCTATAAATAATTATTGTATCATTACATGTTGAATGATGATGAACTCTATCCTTTTATGTACATGTAAACACAATAATTTACATATTTATGCATTTTTCAATTTGTTTCTTACTCTTTCAGTGATAACAATGTAAAGTTTTAGTAATTTAAATAATCTCATTTACCGATTATTGTTAGATACAAAAAAATTAGTGTCCAGTTTGGAGTCGCGCCGGAGGCAGGACACAGGCTTGCCAATAACAGGACGTATGGCCACCCTAACATGGCAGTGATTTTGATCAATCAAAAGAGATCACAAAGAAGTTGTTGTTCCAAAAACAGTCTGGAATGATTTATAAATTATCATCACAGAAATTTAGAAACCCTATGCCTCAACTTTGTACTTCTAATTCTTCATATAAAATATTTCAAATGTTAGCAGAAAAATGTTTTTTGTTCCATTCTAATAATTTTTTATTTCTATAACTGTATTTTCTAATGAAGTCACAATAAAAGTTACTTGACAAAGACTTTTACCTCTTGCAGGGTCAAAAATAGAAAATTGATGAGGATTTACTGTTGATTAAATTGACAAACTCCATTTCATTGGGTCACAATTTATTAATGACACTCTTGAGCCTATTATAATATTGTGGTAATTAGGTTAGGTTAGAACTGTTAATTTAAAAAATCCATTAAATTTGAATTAGTAGCTAGTACATATACATCATTTGCAAAGGCTTTCAAAGATTTAGGTACTCATTGTGTAAAAAATGATTGTAGAGGAAGCCGTATCAACATCAAGAAACAATATTTAGGAATTCAAGGTCACGCACACAACATACCTCGATTGTTCTTACTATATTTCAATTTTATTTCCCGCTTTCGAAACTAGATGTCAAAGTAAACCGAAATGGGCGAGTGTAGTGTATCATCAATATATTATACTACAATAAGATACACTACTCTCGACAATTTCTATATTCTCTGCCACCTGGTTTCGAAAGCAGGAACTAGAATTTAAATGTAGTAAGGACAATCGAGGTATGTTGTTTGAGTGACGTCATAACAGCAACACTCTTAAAACATATTTAAGAAAATTGAAGAAAGTAACATTATGAAAACCGTTTACTTATTTCCATTATAAGAAACAGTGTTTAATCCATTCATGTTATTCATTCACACTACTTAACCCAGGGTATAGTAACATATAGAGTATTGTAATCAGCTGATCGAATCTAGTTTGACGTGACCACCGGATGACTGGAAATGGCGACTCTGACCACACTTTGAAATATGGGGAAACCTACTTAACTTAGTCACTTCTAAATTTAATTTTTTTCTTATTGATTACTAACTAGGCATTGGTTAAAATGTATTTCTATTATTTTTTACTTAACTGTTATTCATAGGAATTACAATTGGAGCAGTTAACTAGCACTAGTTTAGGCTTCTAGGTAGAATATGTTCAAGACCCTATTTTTTATAGATGTAAGTTGAAGAAATGAACAATCTTTTATTTTATTTTAGTAGGGGTTTAACGTCGTACGTCAGTCATATCGTGACTATTTCCCTGACGTCAAAAGGAAATTAAATACAAGGGACAAGAAGAAGCAGTCAGAAAGGAAAGTGGCTCCATGAACAAAGTCACTTACCACCGTCGGTGACAATGCTCATTGGTTGCAGAAAAGCTACCAAGGAATGTGACGAAACGGAACACAAGCACCGGTGGCTGCACTCACGGATGGAAGAGGAAAATGAAGAGGTGATAGTAAATGAATTCTACGAGCCTACCTAACACAAAAATCTAAGACCTCGGTAGTTGAAGAGCATAAACCTAGCGCTATCCTCTAAAACTGCAAGTAGCGTTAAAATAAATGATAAACATGGTAAAAAAAAAAAAAGACAATCCATAATCCAAATTACAACAGTTCGGGGCCCAAGGGACGCCACCCCCCTTCTCTTCCATTCACCATAGACAGCTTCAGGATAGAGCCCCTGGGGGCTTTCTTTAACTTATCAATAAAAAATAAGGTCTTACCTAGGAGCCTAAACTAGTGCTAGTTAACTGCTAAACTGTAGTTCCTATGAATTACAGTTAAGGAAAAAAATAATGGAAATAAATTTAAACCAATGCCTAGTTAATATTTGATATAAGAAAAAAAAATTTAGAAGTGACTAAGTTTTCCCCATGTTTCAAAGTGTGGTCAGGGTCGCCATTTCCAGTCATCCGGTGGTCACATCAAACTAGATTCGATCAGCTGATTACTATATCCTATGTGTTACTGTACATTGGTTTATACTACACAGTTTAATTCTTTGATTGAAAAGTTTCATTTGGACTAGAAAAAAATTATCATAGAAAACTGTAATAATTATAATTTCATTGGGTAACTGTTGTAAACTTTCAGCACAGTACAGAGAATGTTTAGTATCCCAGAGCTATAGGGGTGATATTACGCGTGGCACGGTAGGCTGTGACGTCATATGTCAACAATGGTGCGTACGTTTGTACGTACAGTACAAACACAAAAGATGGCTGCAACACACACCCATCTTTTGTTAAATAACGTTTTCGGTGATAATTTTTTTAATTCCACATTACCGCATGCTATTATCCAATCTTTAGAGTCATGCGGACGAAAACTAAAAAAAATAACTGTTGATGAAATTGCTACTGGTCTTTTTACAACAATTTTTTGTCTTGAAGACGATTTATTCAAGGTAATTAGATCATTAGTCAGATCGGTCACGTTGGCCGCCATCTTAATTCTTTATTCCACGTGACCCACAGAAATTCTGTTTACTATGACGTGACCTCTTGTTTACATACATGACGTCACAGCCTGCCCCTAATTTTAATAATACATGGAACTGGGGTACTATACTATTCTGTTTACTATGCTTTCAGTCTGAGGTCTAAATAAAAACATATCAGTTAGCCGTTAGGTAGATGTATCAGAGGGGCGTGCCGCCCCCCGAACCTCCCTGTTAGGTCATTAAATAATCATGAAGTGTGCAGAACAACAAACTAGCGGATACAAAACACTACATAACAGTCATTTACGTTGAGACAATAAGACAATTAATAAAAAGTACAGAGGTGCGCCGTATTGTAGTGCGCCGCTCAGCTTTTAGATACTGTTGAAATAGAAGTTAATATTATGCATTTATTGTTCCTGCATCTCCATAATTATCACCCTTAGTAGCTTGTGTAGGGTTTAGGAGATGATTTCTGATGTCTCTGCTTGGTGAGTATTCATCTGATGTGTTCGTTTCCATTTTCATTGATGACTATTCAAGTGAAAAGAACTAGGAAAAGCCTTACTTACTAGCTGTTGCATTTGAATGACTTCTTTTTTGATGTTTATGGAGAGTAGATGACTGGGAGAATGCCTTATCACAATAACTGCATTTAAATGGTTTCTCACCAGTGTGAATTCTATAATGACCTTTAAGAGTGGACATACAGGAAAATGCCTTATCACACTGATTGCAATTGAATGGCTTTTCACCAGTGTGAACTATTTGATGTTGATTTAGGTAAGATGACTGGGAGAATGCCTTATCACAATAACTACATTTGAATGGTTTCTCACCAGAGTGAATTATTTTATGTCTATTGAGATCAGATGAACGAGAGAATGCCTTATCACAATAATTGCACTTGAATGGTTTCTCACCAGTGTGAACTCTTTGATGTCTATGGAGAGTAGATGACTGAGAGAACGCCTTATCACAATAACTGCATTTGAATGGTTTCTCACCAGTGTGAACTCTTTGATGACTATTGAGAGAAGATGGATCGGAAAATGCTCTATCACAATGATTGCAATTAAATGATTTTTCACCAGTGTGAACTCTTTGATGTTTATAGAGAGTAGATGACCGAGAGAATGCCTTATCACAATAAGTGCATTTGAAAGATTTCTCACCAGTGTGAATTCTACAATGACTTTTAAGAGTGGATGTACAGGAAAATGCCTTATCACACTGATTGCAATTGAATGGTTTCTCACCAGTGTGAATTCTTTGATGTCTATGGAGAGCAGATGAATAAGAGAATGCCTTATCACACTGATTGCAATTGAATGGTTTCTCACCAGTGTGAATTCTTTGATGTCTATGGAAAGTAGATGACTTAGAGAATGCTTTATCACAATAACTGCATTCAAATGGTTTTTCACCAGTGTGAATTCTTTGATGTCTATTGAGAGAAGATGAACGAGAGAATGCTTTATCACAATAATTGCACTTGAATAGTTTCTCACCAGTGTGAATTCTTTGATGTCTATAGAGAGTAGATGACTTAGAGAATGCTTTATAACAATAACTGCACTTGAATAGTTTCTCATCAGTGTGAATTCTTTGATGTCTATAGAGAGTAGATGACTTAGAGAATGCTTTATCACAATAACTGCATTCAAATAGATTTTCACATTTCACCTCCTCTTGGTACTTGAAATACTCCAATTCTTCATTAATAGGTGCTCCACAGTTTTCCAAATTAATTGAATCTTGATTACTCGCCTTTCCTATGAGTATCAGTTTCATCTCAGAATCAGGCTCAATTCTGACCTCATAATCAATATTTTCATGTTTGATAGTCAAACCTTCGTCAGAGAATTCATTCTTAATATAATTACAGTTTGTATTATGTGGGAAAAGTTTATCTTGTTCCACTCTCTCCACTAGAGGGTCATGATCAACACCTTGACACGAGAGATCCGAAACATCTGGCTTGACATCTTCCTCTTCCACCAAGTAGATCACATTCAGTTGGTCAGCAATAACTCCCTCTGCTTCTGCTATTGCAGGAACCTCACCTGCAGACTCCATCTGAAAAAAATTACTTTATTAAAGACTTGAACTACTGATAGAATAAATAGAACCAAGAGACTTTGAAAGAACAGTTAGACATGAAAGTTTCTTCATAAACAAAGTTATTTGCAATCATTCAGGAGCAATGTTAATATGAAAGATAATCCATGAATACTGCCAATAAGGAAAGTAAAAATGGAGATGTAAAGTAACATAGCACTAAATTCATGGGGGAAAAACTTAAGATTTAGCTACTTGGAGATAATATACTTTAACTTGACAGTCTTCGACTAATGTATAATCTAAGAATTCTAAAGAAGACGGTCACAGTTTTCAAACTTTTTTTTATTTATAAAGATACAATTTTGAAACCTGTCACATCTTTGTATCATGTCTTATGCACAAACTTTAAATAATGAATTTTTCTTGTGCAACCACTCTGCTTTATAAAAGTTATAACTTAAAAACTGTAGATATGCGGCTTTCATATTTTTTTTGCTAACTAGGGAATTTTCACGTAAAAGTTATTGTCGTATGTCTCATTTCTGGGATATTTAGTGCGAAAAAAAAAATATAAAAAATTCATGAAATTTATTTAGTCTTCACCACATAAAATTTTTTACAATCACTAAATAAAATAAACAAACGATACCAACATATTTGCTGATCATTCTGCAATTTACCATTTGTCTCTACATCACTTTTAACTTGAATTATAAAGCTGATCAGGAGAGATATTCAAGGACACCTGTTATTAATATTTTACTGTAAAAATAAGTTTAATTAACTTTATCAATATAGAACATTACTGATTCTTGATCAATTGTTGATAAAAGTCTATTATCTTACCCATTATAGTTCTATATATATATATTATCAACTGAATGGACAGAAAATTACTACCAGTTAATTAAGAAACATTTCAAGAAGAATGCTGATAATAATAATTAGGGTTGTAACAATATGCTTTCATAATCATAGATCCTAAAAATATTAAGTAGCTACAGAGAGCATTATACGCTATTGATTCATTTTAAACCACCGGTGTATCACCGTATAGAATTCAATTTTTTCTCGTCCATGATATTCTTAATATGCATGACTTAAAGCATAATATCACAACTCTAATTATAATTATTAGGGTCGAAATGGTCCGAGTGGCATTGTCCTGGCACCCTCTATATTACATCAGTTTTAGAACCCACACATCTAACTCTGAAATATGATTGAATTTGAATAATTTTATTTCTATAAACAATTGCATATGTAGCTAAAAATTTGAAATTACAATGTATATTGGAGAGTTCATTGCAGGTCACAATAAACAGTTCATTGGCAAAGATTTTCACCTCTTGGAGATTCAAAAATATTAAATAGATAACATATTTCTTCTATAATATTCCAGTACTAAGGCTAAGGACTGTTAATCTAAAAATGAAATCAAATTTTAAACATCAGTATATATTTGTATAGCCTTTAAAGGTTTTGGTACTCACTGTGTAAAAAAAGAATTGTTGGGTTTCTCTAAATATCAAGAAAAAGTAAATAAGATTTAGATTCTAGATGCTCAACTTGATTTTTCGTTCTTGTAAGTGGTAGCTAATTGAAGATTCAATGGGTCATTATTGCTAGGCAAATTTGCATAATATTGATATTAAGGTCTAAGAAGAGACCCGCAGTCATTTTAAGCTGGATTCAAGTTTTTTGTAAGTTAAATAAACAATTAATTAACCCAAGTACATTTTTGTATAGCTGCCTCAAATCACAAAGATGAGCATATATAAATCATCAATTAGATAAGAAAAAAGCATAAATCACATAGAGAATCTCGTAGTATAACAGCCAAACATAATATTAAATACAAGAAGCAACTAACTTTCACACTGAGGTAAGCTTAACAAATAAATTCAACAAATAAATGTCAACCTGGTGGGGCTATACCAGGATACAGTAACATACAGGGTATGGTAATCAGCATGATACCTGCATGTAGCTATCATGGATACCAACTAAAATAAATAATTATTATATAATTTCTTCTTATATTCTCATGCAAAAAGTAGGAGGAGCTTAGCAAGAAATTTGGTGGAAAGACTTAAAAAACCCTACGTGTGTACTGCCCTTTAGTTCACCAAATTACAGAGAAAAAGAATTTTTCTGATTGCTCACACTGTAGTCTTCACATTAGTATCCAGGTCTGAGGATTTTTCAGGCATACAACTAAAATGTTAGCATTATGATGACAAGGGCAATCACAAGATGGTGGTAGAACTTCTGAAGACATATTCATTAAACTAAATGAACATTTGAATTAAAGTGAGAAGAGGAAGTGAGAGGTAGTAGTCCTACTAATGAAAAAAAGAGAATAAAATAGATAAGTGCAAAATTAAAGTATAAAAATAATGATTGAAGAACACAAATGACAGAATAAATAGTAGCTAACTAAATATATATCATGAATAATCAATGGTAATATCACATATATAAATACTCACTCAGTTGGTGAAGACGCAGCGTTTGGAATGAGGAAATTCTTAAGAGGATTAGATGAGTTACGTTAATGAATTTATATGTTCTGTAAAAGTAGGAATTGGATTAAAAACATTAAGAGAGTGAAATTTGAAAAAATTATTGTGCATCAATGACCAAGATACAGAAATTGTTCGTGCAGGTTATTGTTCCCCCAGTATCACTTTGATATCAGCACTGAGTTCCCATATAAATATCTTTTAACCAATAAATTCTAAAAAAAAAAACTTATGAACAAAATATTATCAAACTCACCACCTTATACAATAATTATATGTTCATTCATCAATCCTCCTATTCTCTATTATTGTTACGAGTACCGCCAAAAGTAACTCATCTGGAGGCTGCCTAAGAGCACTGCAGTGTTAGTATTTAAGTGAATTTTATCCTATTGGGATATAATAAACTCCCTCCATAGACAACACTCGGAATGGGACCCTGGAACAGTAAATCCAGTGAGAAATTGCATTTCATTTTCCTTTCACACTTTGCAAAAATATCATTAGAAAGATTAAATAACTCTTTACCTAATAATCAATTGAATTAAATTACTAATTCATCAATTATTGTGAATTGAAATTTATGTCAGTCAGTCAAATAGCAAACAAAATATCTTCCTCCACCTTCCACCCAATATTGGTCCTGTTCGCAACTTACTCTATGAATAATTATTGTATCATTACATGTTGAATGATGATGAACTCTATCCTTTTATGTACATGTAAACACAATAATTTACATATTTATGCATTTTTCAATTTGTTTCTTACTCTTTCAGTGATAACAATGTAAAGTTTTAGTAATTTAAATAATCTCATTTACCGATTATTGTTAGATACAAAAAAATTAGTGTCCAGTTTGGAGTCGCGCCGGAGGCAGGACACAGGCTTGCCAATAACAGGACGTATGGCCACCCTAACATGGCAGTGATTTTGATCAATCAAAAGAGATCACAAAGAAGTTGTTGTTCCAAAAACAGTCTGGAATGATTTATAAATTATCATCACAGAAATTTAGAAACCCTATGCCTCAACTTTGTACTTCTAATTCTTCATATAAAATATTTCAAATGTTAGCAGAAAAATGTTTTTTGTTCCATTCTAATAATTTTTTATTTCTATAACTGTATTTTCTAATGAAGTCACAATAAAAGTTACTTGACAAAGACTTTAACCTCTTGCAGGGTCAAAAATAGAAAATTGATGAGGATTTACTGTTGATTAAATTGACAAACTCCATTTCATTGGGTCACAATTTATTAATGACACTCTTGAGCCTATTATAATATTGTGGTAATTAGGTTAGGTTAGAACTGTTAATTTAAAAAATCCATTAAATTTGAATTAGTAGCTAGTACATATACATCATTTGCAAAGGCTTTCAAAGATTTAGGTACTCATTGTGTAAAAAATGATTGTAGAGGAAGCCGTATCAACATCAAGAAACAATATTTAGAAATTCAAGGTCACGCACACAACATACCTCGATTGTTCTTACTATATTTCAATTTTATTTCCCGCTTTCGAAACTAGATGTCAAAGTAAACCGAAATGGGCGAGTGTAGTGTATCATCAATATATTATACTACAATAAGATACACTACTCTCGACAATTTCTATATTCTCTGCCACCTGGTTTCGAAAGCAGGAACTAGAATTTAAATGTAGTAAGGACAATCGAGGTATGTTGTTTGAGTGACGTCATAACAGCAACACTCTTAAAACATATTTAAGAAAATTGAAGAAAGTAACATTATGAAAACCGTTTACTTATTTCCATTATAAGAAACAGTGTTTAATCCATTCATGTTATTCATTCACACTACTTAACCCAGGGTATAGTAACATATAGGGTATTGTAATCAGCTGATCGAATCTAGTTTGACGTGACCACCGGATGACTGGAAATGGCGACTCTGACCACACTTTGAAATAAGACCCTATTTTTTATAGATGTAAGTTGAAGAAATGAACAATCTTTTATTTTATTTTAGTAGGGGTTTAACGTCGTACGTCAGTCATATCGTGACTATTTCCCTGACGTCAAAAGGAAATTGAATACAAGGGACAAGAAGAAGCAGTCAGAAAGGAAAGTGGCTCCATGAACAAAGTCACTTACCACCGTCGGTGACAATGCTCATTGGTTGCAGAAAAGCTACCAAGGAATGTGACGAAACGGAACACAAGCACCGGTGGCTGCACTCACGGATGGAAGAGGAAAATGAAGAGGTGATAGTAAATGAAGTCTACGAGCCTACCTAACACAAAAATCTAAGACCTCGGTAGTTGAAGAGCATAAACCTAGCGCTATCCTCTAAAACTGCAAGTAGCGTTAAAATAAATGATAAACATGGTAAAAATGAAAAAAGACAATCCATAATCCAAATTACAACAGTTCGGGGCCCAAGGGACCCCTCCCCCCCCCCCCTTCTCTTCCATTCACCATAGACAGCTTCAGGATAGAGCCCCTGGGGGCTTTCTTTAACCTATCAATAAAAAATAGGGTCTTACCTAGGAGCCTAAACTTGTGCTAGTTAACTGCTAAACTGTAGTTCCTATGAATTACAGTTAAGGAAAAAAATAATGGAAATAAATTTAAACCAATGCCTAGTTAATATTTGATATAAGAAATAAAATTTTAGAAGTGACTAAGTTTTCCCATGTTTCAAAGTGTAGTCAGGGACGCCATTTCCAGTCATCCGGTGGTCACATCAAACTAGATTCGATCAGCTGATTACCATACCCTATGTGTTACTGTACATTGGTTTATACTACACAGTTTAATTCTTTGATTGAAAGTTTCATTTGGACTAGAAAAAAATTATCATAGAAAACTGTAATAATTATAATTTCATTGGGTAACTGTTGTAAACTTTCAGCACAGTACAGAGAATGTATAGTATCCCAGAGCTATAGGGGGGATATTACGCGTGGCACGGTAGGCTGTGACGTCATATGTCAACAATGGTGCGTACGTTTGTACGTACAGTACAAACACAAAAGATGGCTGCAACACACACCCATCTTTTGTTAAATAACGTTTTCGGTGATATTTTTTTTAATTCCACATTACCGCATGCTATTATCCAATCTTTATAGTCATGCGGACGAAAACTAAAAAAAATAACTGTTGATGAAATTGCTACTGTTCTTTTTACAACAATTTTTTGTCTTGAAGACGATTTATTCAAGGTAATTAGATCATTAGTCAGATCGGTCACGTTGGCCGCCATCTTAATTCTCTATTCCACGTGACCCACAGAAATTCTGTTTACTATGACGTGACCTCTTGTTTACATACATGACGTCACAGCCTGCCCCTAATTTTAATAATACATGGAACTGGGGTACTATACTATTCTGTTTACTATGCTTTCAGTCTGAGGTCTAAATAAAAACATATCAGTTAGCCGTTAGGTAGATGTATCAGAGGGGCGTGCCGCCCCCCGAACCTCCCTGTTAGGTCATTAAATAATCATGAAGTGTGCAGAACAACAAACTAGCGGATACAAAACACTACATAACAGTCATTTACGTTGAGACAATAAGACAATTAATAAAAAGTACAGAGGTGCGCCGTATTGTAGTGCGCCGCTCAGCTTTTAGATACTGTTGAAATAGAAGTTAATATTATGCATTTATTGTTCCTGCATCTACATAATTATCACCCTTAGTAGCTTGTGTAGGGTTTAGGAGATGATTTCTGATGTCTCTGCTTGGTGAGTATTCATCTGATGTGTTCGTTTCCATTTTCATTGATGACTATTCAAGTGAAAAGAACTAGGAAAAGCTTTACTTACTAGTTGTTGCATTTGAATGACTTCTTTTTTGATGTTTATGGAGAGTAGATGACTGGGAGAATGCCTTATCACAATAAATGCATTTAAATGGTTTCTCACCAGTGTGAATTCTATAATGACCTTTAAGAGTGGACATACATGAAAATGCCTTATCACACTGATTGCAATTGAATGGCTTTTCACCAGTGTGAACTATTTGATGTTTATTTAGGTGAGATGACTGGGAGAATGCCTTATCACAATAACTACATTTAAATGGTTTCTCACCAGAGTGAATTATTTTATGTCTATTGAGATCAGATGAACGAGAGAATGCCTTATCACAATAATTGCACTTGAATGGTTTCTCACCATTGTGAATTCTTTGATGTCTATGGAGAGCAGATGAATAAGAGAATGCCTTATCACACTGATTGCAATTGAATGGTTTCTCACCAGTGTGAATTCTTTGATGTCTATGGAAATTAGATGACTTAGAGAATGCTTTATCACAATAACTGCATTCAAATGGTTTTTCACCAGTGTGAATTCTTTGATGTCTATTGAGATCAGATGAACGAGAGAATGCCTTATCACAATAATTGCAATTGAATGGTTTCTCACCAGTGTGAATTCTTTGATGTCTATGGAGAGCAGATGAATAAGAGAATGCCTTATCACACTGATTGCAATTGAATGGTTTCTCACCAGTGTGAATTCTTTGATGTCTATAGAGAGTAGATGACTTAGAGAATGCTTTATCACAATAACTGCATTCAAATACATTTTCACATTTCACCTCCTCTTGGTACTTGAAATACTCCAATTCTTCATTAATAGGTGCTCCACAGTTTTCCAAATTAATTGAATCTTGATTACTCGCCTTTCCTAGGAGTATCAGTTTCATCTCAGAATCAGGCTCAATTCTGACCTCATAATCAATATTTTCATGTTTGATAGTCAAACCTTCGTCAGAGAATTCATTTTTTACATAATTACAGTTTGTATTATGTGGGAAAAGTTCATCTTGGTCCACTCCCTCCACTAGAGGGTCATGATCAACACCTTGACACGAGTGATCCGAAACATCTGGCTTGACATCTTCCTCTTCCACCAAGTAGATCACATTCAGTTGGTCAGCAATAACTCCCTCTCCTTCTGCTATTGCAGGAACCTCACCTGCAGACTCCATCTGAAAAAAATTACTTTATTAAAGACTTGAACTACTGATAGAATAAATAGAACCAAGAGACTTTGAAAGAACAGTTAGACATGAAAGTTTCTTCATAAACAAAGTTATTTGCAATCATTCAGGAGCAATGTTAATATGAAAGATAATCCATGAATACTGCCAATAAGGAAAGTAAAAATGGAGATGTAAAGTAACATAGCACTAAATTCATGGGGGAAAAACTTAAGATTTAGCTACTTGGAGATAATATACTTTAACTTGACAGTCTTCGACTAATGTATAATCTAAGAATTCTAAAGAAGACGGGTCACAGTTTTCAAACTTTTTTCATTTATAGAGATACAATTTTGAAACCTGTCACATGTTTGTATCATGTTTTATGCACAAACTTTAAATAATCTATTTTTCTTGTGCGACCACTCCGCTTTATAAAAGTTATAACTTAAAAACTGTAGAGATGCGGCTTTCAATTTTTTTTTGCTAACTAGGGAATTTTCAAATAAAAGTTATCGTCGTATGTCTCATTTCTGGGATATTTAGTGCGAAAAAAATATATAAAAAATTCATGATATTTTTTTAGTCTTCTCCATATAAATTTTTTTACAATCACTAAATAAAATAAACAAACGATACCAACATATTTGCTGATCATTCTGCAATTTACCATTTGTCTCTACATCACTTTTAACTTGAATTATAAAGCTGATCAGGAGAGATATTCAAGGACACCTGTTATTAATATTTTACTGTAAAAATAAGTTTAATTAACTTTATCAATATAGAACATTACTGATTCTTGATCAATTGTTGATAAAAGTCTATTATCTTACCCATTATAGTTCTATATATATATATTATCAACTGAATGGACAGAAAATTACTACCAGTTAATTAAGAAAAATTTCAAGAAGAATGCTGATAATAATAATTAGGGTTGTAACAATATGCTTTCATAATCATAGATCCTAAAAATATTAAGTAGCTACAGAGAGCATTATACGCTATTGATTCATTTTAAACCACCGGTGTATCACCGTATAGAATTCAATTTTTTCTCGTCCATGATATTCTTAATATGCATGACTTAAAGCATATTATCACAACTCTAATTATAATTATTAGGGTCGAAATGGTCCGAGTGGCATTGTCCTGGCACCCTCTATATTACATCAGTTTTAGAACCTACACATCTAACTCTGAAATATGATTGAATTTGAATAATTTTATTTCTATAAACAATTGCATATGTAGCTAAAAATTTGAAATTACAATGTATATTGGAGAGTTCATTGCAGGTCACAATAAACAGTTCATTGGCAAAGATTTTCAACTCTTGGAGATTCAAAAATATTAAATAGATAACATATTTCTTCTATAATATTCCAGTACTAAGGCTAAGGACTGTTAATCTAAAAATGAAATCAAATTTTAAACATCAGTATATATTTGTATAGCCTTTAAAGGTTTTGGTACTCACTGTGTAAAAAAAGAATTGTTGGGTTTCTCTAAATATCAAGAAAAAGTAAATAAGATTTAGATTCTAGATGCTCAACTTGATTTTTCGTTCTTGTAAGTGGTAGCTAATTGAAGATTCAATGGGTCATTATTGATAGGCAAATTTGCATAATATTGATATTAAGGTCTAAGAAGAGACCCGCAGTCATTTTAAGCTGGATTCAAGTTTTTTGTAAGTTAAATAAACAATTAATTAACCCAAGTACATTTTTGTATAGCTGCCTCAAATCACAAAGATGAGCATATATAAATCATCAATTAGATAAGAAAAAAGCATAAATCACATAGAGAATCTCGTAGTATAACAGCCAAACATAATATTAAATACAAGAAGCAACTAACTTTCACACTGAGGTAAGCTTAACAAATAAATTCAACAAATAAATGTCAACCTGGTGGGGCTATACCAGGATACAGTAACATACAGGGTATGGTAATCAGCATGATACCTGCATGTAGCTATCATGGATACCAACTAAAATAAATAATTATTATATAATTTCTTCTTATATTCTCATGCAAAAAGTAGGAGGAGCTTAGCAAGAAATTTGGTGGAAAGACTTAAAAAACCCTACGTGTGTACTGCCCTTTAGTTTACCAAATTACAGAGAAAAAGAATTTTTCTGATTGCTCACACTGTAGTCTTCACATTAGTATCCAGGTCTGAGGATTTTTCAGGCATACAACTAAAATGTTAGCATTATGATGACAAGGGCAATCACAAGATGGTGGTAGAACTTCTGAAGACATATTCATTAAACTAAATAAACATTTGAATTAAAGTGAGAAGAGGAAGTGAGAGGTAGTAGTCCTACTAATGAAAAAAAAGAGAATAAAATAGATAAGTGCAAAATTAAAGTATAAAAATAATGATTGAAGAACACAAATGACAGAATAAATAGTAGCTAGCTAAATATATATCATGAATAATCAATGGTAATATCACATATATAAATACTCACTCAGTTGGTGAAGACGCAGCGTTTGGAATGAGGAAATTCTTAAGAGGATTAGATGAGTTACGTTAATGAATTTATATGTTCTGAAAAAGTAGGAATTGGATTAAAAACATTAAGAGAGTGAAATTTGAAAAAATTATTGTGCATCAATGACCAAGATACAGAAATTGTTCGTGCAGGTTATTGTTCCCCCAGTATCACTTTGATATCAGCACTGAGTTCCCATATAAATATCTTTTAACCAATAAATTCTAAAAAAAAAAACTTATGAACAAAATATTATCAAACTCACCACCTTATACAATAATTATATGTTCATTCATCAATCCTCCTATTCTCTATTATTGTTACGAGTACCGCCAAAAGTAACTCATCTGGAGGCTGCCTAAGAGCACTGCAGTGTTAGTATTTAAGTGAATTTTATCCTATTGGGATATAATAAACTCTCTCCATAGACAACACTCGGAATGGGACCCTGGAACAGTAAATCCAGTGAGAAATTGCATTTCATTTTCCTTTCACACTTTGCAAAAATATCATTAGAAAGATTAAATAACTCTTTACCTAATAATCAATTGAATTAAATTACTAATTCATCAATTATTGTGAATTGAAATTTATGTCAGTCAGTCAAATAGCAAACAAAATATCTTCCTCCACCTTCCACCCAATATTGGTCCTGTTCGCTACTTACTCTATGAATAATTATTGTATCATTACATGTTGAATGATGATGAACTCTATCCTTTTATGTACATGTAAACACAATAATTTACATATTTATGCATTTTTCAATTTGTTTCTTACTCTTTCAGTGATAACAATGTAAAGTTTTAGTAATTTTAATAATCTCATTTACCGATTATTGTTAGATACAAAAAAATTAGTGTCCAGTTTGGAGTCTGTGTCCGGAGGCAGGACACAGGCTTGCCAATAACAGGATGTATGGCCACCCTAACATGGCAGTGATTTTGATCAATCAAAAGAGATCACAAAGAAGTTGTTGTTCCAAAAACAGTCTGGAATGATTTATAAATTATCATCACAGAAATTTAGAAACCCTATGCCTTAACTTTGTACTTCTAATTCTTCATATAAAATATTTCATGTTTAGCACTAGATATGCAAAGTTCGTTGTATTCCTATCATCACTTGTTTCCAATTATAATTTTTCAAGTGCTGCCATATAATCTAGTTATGTTGGCTGTTTTAGAATTAAAAATTTAAGCATGGCCAAACATTAAATGCCTACAGTAAGGAAATTAAAAAAAAACTTCAAAGTTATATAATTAATTTTGCATGGTAAATAAAAAGGTATAATTTATGTATAGCTATTAGTAGTAATATTTGAGAGAAATTAGTAAGTAATACAATTTAAAAAAAGAGGTGATACTTAACGAGAAAAAATTAATGGAATAATCGAAACAATTGAAAACTATATTGTTTACATATCAAGTAATGAATATACAAATATATCTTATGAAAATTGAAATTATGATGCAATCAAATTATATGATTCATTTTTTATGAAATTAAAATAAATGCAAGAAAAGGACAACAAGGAATGGATACAATATTAAGTGTAATGAATAACTCACAGCCAAAGAATATAAGACTTAAGACTAAGTCGGTTTAAAAAATTAGAAACAGTACACAATATGCATATATGGTTTTAGGAAAATCCGGTCTCGCTTTATAATGATTTTATTAAAGAACAATAATTGAAAAATCTAAATTATGAATAATAAAATGTGTAGTTTATTTATTGAAAGCGAGTAACATCACTACCCGTTGTATTAAGACATGTAACATTATTAATTTGACATTTATTCATTATGAGATTTCAGCGGAAAATTCGGTCTCAAATAATCGGTCATGAGGTGTGCAGTGCATCAAAACCTCTTAGTAGACAAACCTCCTATTAGATAAAAGATATTTTTGAAACTGTGCTGGAAAAAACCTCGTACTAGACAAAACATAATTTTTGTTACCTGACCGTTATTCTAGTGTAAATATTACAAGGAATAATAATTTCAATACTGTTTTTAAGATAATTCTCTAATTTTACTGATATATTATATTCATTTATGCCGTTTTTAGGATAAAACATAAGGCAGAATTGGTTTCAGATTTAATGGTAGAGTCTGTGCTGAAAAAAATTTATGTGAAAAGTTTTAGAAAACTAGATTCAGTGAAGACTATATTATAATTTCATAAAATGACAATTTAATTGAAAAATATATTATAATCATTTTAATTGAAACAAAATAATTCATACAGTTTCTAAATGTGTTTCTCTTCAAAATTGGTATGTTAGTCACCATCAATTTGGCATTAAAGAGGTGGTAAACCTTTGGACAAACTTTTTCTCTCTTGTTGATAAATTGATAAAGGGACATTAATAATAGAATAAAATGTTATTTTATTTTTTGAATGCCTATTATAAAAAATTAGATTAATTAATTCGCAAATGCAGCGCCACCTACTGATCAACCCTGGACTTACAAATGTCCATTGTAAACAAAAGATTGAGCAAAACAATGACGCACACTCATGCAAGCGTTAAACTACAACTTTAAAACTTACAGCCTAGTCTCCTAGCTACCACACTACTGACTAGACTACCTAGTTATTATAGTTTTAAACTAATTGATTTTGAATAATTGATATTTCTAATTGATAACATTTGATCAGGATTGTAAACAACAATTCCTAGCACCCCCTGTGGTGAACGCTGGACTTAAAACCAAATTATTAATAAAAAAATTTTACTGGTATTAGTTATATATAGGAGGAATAAACTCTCGTGTGTATACAACTAATTACTAACAACATTTTCATTACAAAAAATTACATTTTTTTATTATGTTTACTGCCCCTTTAAGTACAGGAGAGTAGAATGGGCTGATCATGTAAATGAAATAAAGGCCATGTTTTATTAAAGTGTGGACAAAGTTGCCAGTATATTGGTGACTTTTGAGAGGTTAAATAAGTTGAAAAACATGTAAATAACCAGTCTGCAGAATGTGTCTCTTCTCCCGCAGAGATTTTAATTTGAGAGACAGTTACTCTCAGACTCTCAGTAGCAGATTCAGAATCTCCCGCAGCTAAATTAATGGTAATGTCACGCGTGTTTGAGTGATCTGCAATATCGACCGATTTCGATGCGCACAATCTGTTGATCAATAATTTGCGCAGCCATCGATCGATAGCACAACCATCGATCGATTACTGCGCGTTCGAATGATATGATTTTTTTTAGTTTGTACATCAAATTGGCACATTTTATAACGTATATCAATCGATAGCGCAACCATCGATCAATTTCTGCGCGTTCGAATGATATGATTTTTTTAATTTGTACATCAAATTGGCACATTTTATAATGTTAATCAATCGATAGCGCAACCATCGATCGAATTCTGCGCGTTCGAATGATACAGGTTTTCTTTGTTTTTGCATTTAATTAATTGTTTTGTTTTTACTGGGAAAATACTTTTTTTATATTTAGTAAGTCAACCATCAGTCGATTGTTGCGCTTTCGAATGATATGGATTTTGTTAGTTTACGCATCTAATTGTTACATTTAATAGAGAAACCATCAGTCGATTCTTGCGAGTTTGAATGATATGGATTTTCTTAGTTTATGCATCTAATTGTTACATTTAATAGAGCAACCATCAGTCGATTGTTGTGCGTTAGAATGATATGGATTTTATAAGTTTATGTATCTAATTGTTATATTTAATAGAGCTAACAAAATCCATATAATTCAAACGCACAACAATCGACTGATGGTTGCTATATTAAATGTAACAAGTAGATGCATAAACTAAGAAAATATATATCATTCAAACGCGCAACAATCGACTGATGGTTGACTTATTAAATATAAAAAAAAGTATTTGTACATAAAAACAAAACAATTAATTAAATGCATAAACAATGAAAACCTGTATAATTCGAAAGCGCAGAAATCGATCGATGGTTGCGCTATCGATTGATAAACGTTGTATAATGTGCCAATCTGATGTACAAACTAAAAAAAATCATATCATTCGGACGCGCAGGAATCAATCGATGGTTGCGCTATCGATTGATGGCTGCGCAAACTATTGATCAACAGATTGCGCAGCGAAATCGGTCGATATTACAGATCACTCAAACGCGCGTCACAGTAACATAGGAATTAATTCAAAATCTCCCCCAGCTAAATTAATGGTAACATAGGAATTAATTCAAGATCTCCCGCAGAGATCTCAAATTTCTAAAAATTCAATCAAAAACTCCCGCAGAGAGTCTTGGAAAAATATTCCATATTCTGCAGACTGAGTAAATAATAAGTAATTCACTCACAAAATAGTCTAAGGAGATGCACATGCATCAGACATGAAGCATAAGAATGTTTTTAAGTGTAAAATAGTCACTAGGAAGTCAAATTACTCCTTTAAAGTAGCTACCTTAAATGTGGCGACCTGGATCCATTTTCTCACTAAACTGGCGACTTTCCTGCCACACTTTGAAACCTGGAATAAAGGTAACAACATGCATTAAATATTTGCCATGTTTCAAAGGGTGGAAAATTGTTAGCCAATTTTAAAGCCAAAATTTCATAAAAATTCTAAGCCAAGTCAATTTGGCTCATTATATGAAGATTTCAAGCCAAAATTAACATGGGAACATAGCCAGTCTGCAGAATATGGAACAATTTTCCAAGACTCTGCGGGAGTTTTTGATTTAATTTTTAGAAATTGGAGATCTCTGCGGGAGATCTTGAATTAATTCCTATGTTACCATTAATTTAGCTGTGGGAGATTTTGAATTAATTCTTATGTTACCATTAATTAAGCTGCGGGAGATTCAGAATCTGCTGCTGAGAGTCAGAGAGTAGCTCTCTCTCAAATTAAAGTCTCAGCGGGAGAAGAGACACATTCTGCAGACTGGGAACATAGGAATTAATTAAAAAAAATTTAAGCCAATTAGACATATATGAGCCAGTTTGTATTTGGTGCACTGAACTCCTGCGACTTTCTCAAAATCTGATAAATAGCTGCCAACATTTTTCATCAATTTGTCTAGTCCTCCAACATTTTTCCAGTTTCCCCTCCCAAAAATTAATGGTAATATAGGAATTAATTGCTAAATATCCTCCGACATTGCAGGAATTTTTTTATTAGAGAAATTGAATATCTCCCGAGATATCTTTGAAATTTAATACCAAATACAATCTGGTATATGAGTTTTGACCTTTTGAAATTAAAGCCAATTAATTGGCTTTATCTGACATACTCTGTAACATGGAATATTTGGGGGTCTGCGTTAGTAATGGTAAGGATATTTATCACCAACCCAAACCTAGTTCAACCAGGTTCAAGAGAAAGGCCTTTATCACCATATTTATGGCGATAACTATATTTGGAAACAATATTCTATTTATT
The DNA here is from genome assembly GCA_947561585.1 of Caprella mutica. Lineage (NCBI taxonomy): Eukaryota > Metazoa > Arthropoda > Malacostraca > Amphipoda > Caprellidae > Caprella > Caprella mutica. Next base: position 52,504 of record CANNZV010003431.1, read on the forward strand.
GTTATGGCGATAATTCACAAATCTGCCATCTAGTTCTAAATAAAATGCCGACTATTTGATCGTAAAATAATGAAAATATACAGTGATTTTCATCATCATATGTAATTTTCATTTTATCATCAATGTAATGTACTTCCTACCTAATGCATATATTTCATTTCAAGATGCTTTTATTTTTGACACGACTGACTGTACATACCTATAGGTTGCATACTAATGTTCATAGAATGATATAGTACAAACAATCTTAGGTATTTTGTGCACGTGACATCATAATAGCGACAATTAAAATCATATCGATCGGCTTGATTACGTAATACGGTAATGGTAACAAATCACTACCTTAAGATGTACATTAATAACTTAACTTACGATGTCGATGCATTAATAATAACTTAAGATGACATGTACAGGTTGTCTTGTCTTAGTGTTAATTAAAAACAAGTGAAACAAACGTACATAATAGTTTAGACCCAGATTAACGATCAAATAGATGTATACTACATTAGACATGACAACCCACTACTGTCAAATCAAAATTTTGATTAAGTTACATCATCAATGCTACTGTTATATTGACTGTGATTGGTTTAAATTTGATGACGTAATGATAGCTGCAAATTACATGCTTGTCCCATATACTTACAGTCCTAAACAATTAGTGGAAACAAAGTTTAGCAAGTAAGATCCAAATTATAAGAAGTTTTCACTTTTCCGTTTTTCGATCACTTTTAGTTTAATTGGTATCTATTTCATCTGCAGGTATTATAAATACTACCTAATTAAAATAAAGGTGAATAATTATAATATCATTTTTTACATGTGGTCGTAATTGTGGAACAGTCCAATAATTAACAGCTTTAGTGGGCAAGTTATGAATTATAGGATGGGTCCACATTTTCGATCAAGTAAAAAAATACTTAATTTCCAATTCCAATGTGTAATCAACTTCACACTACATATCTATAATCTACCTAAATAAGTCTTTGAACCGAACATGTTCTGGTCCAGATTTATTTCAAACATCGGAACATGTCCAGAACTTCTGGACATGTTCTGATGTTTGAGACAAAGAAACGATTCAAACTAAACTAAACATGTTTGGTTCAAAGATTTATTTAAGTACCTAGGTATTTAGGTAGTGTGCAGTTCATTACACAGTGGAATTGGAAATTTCAAATTAGGTACCTATATTGAACTATAGAATTATTTTATATTGTGCATGTATGTAAGCCACATAACTACCTAGTCTAATTTACTTAGGTGTAGTTTGTAGGTTAACAGGAAATGTGTTATGATTTTATGAATGGTGTACTTTCATTTTAATATCTGATTCAGTTCTCCTTATTAATTTAAAGTTATTGGTAGATGGCAGTTAATACATATTCACATTATATCAGTTTGAATCTTTTATGTACGTTTGTACGTCATCACGGCATGCCTCTCCCTGATTGGCTGGTATCAGTGGAATGCCTCTCTCTGATTGTCTGGTGTCATTGGTATGTCTCTCTCTCTGATTGGCTGATATGCTCCCTCTCAATTATTACGTTCCCTCTGGTGTTCAAATAACAGTGAAACATTTATTATTTCATTTATTTAAACTAAACATCCCTTAACATCTTCCTATATTAATTTATATAGACTATAACCTATGTTCTGTGATCTAACTGGGAAAAAAAGAGAATTAGAAAACCTATAGGTACAAGAATAACAAGATACTTAACCTGGCTTGCAATCTGATATAAATCTAGTAGTTAACTAGGTATGTCTGACAGTGACATGTTCCTACCTACCTATAGAAATAGGGTCTATGGATAATGTATCCTTATTTTAATGGTGACTGGCGATTTTTCTTGGCTATCTGTGGCGATTTTTTATTTTCTATTATTCATTTATGGCGATTGCCCAGCCATACTCTATAACCTGGTAGTTCAAGAGTATGTACCAAGTTGCCGATTAATTGTCGACTTAAAATTTGTGAAAATAAGCATCTTTCACATATATAGACGACTAATGAGTACTTAAATTAGATTTAAAATTAAAATTGGTGACTCATAATCATAAACAGCGAAACCGCGCTGTTTCTCTGTTGAAATGTAAACAAAGCCGCCATTTTGTTTTTATATCACGCGCTCCATGATGTAGCTATAATTCAAATTGTGTATCAGTTTTCTGTTTTTGTTGTTCTTTTGTTATGAATGATGTGGTCACTCACTACTTGTCATTTTAATTTGATGCTCTCCGTTTTAAAGTATAGACAAAGTTGCCAGTATATTGGCGACTTTTGAGTGGTTAAATAAATTGGAAAACCTGTAAATAAAAAGTAAATCACTCCTAAAAAGTCTCAAGAGATACACATGCATCAGGCATGATTCATAAGGATGTTACCAAGTGTAAAATCTTCACTAGGAACGGAACTCCAATTTCTTGTTTAAAGTATCTTAAATGTGGCGACCTGGATTCATTCTCTCACTAAACTGGCGACTTTCCTGCCACACATTAAAACATGGGATGCTCTCTGATTAATTATCAGAGAAAAAAATGAATAGCTATGAAAGAAAGTATGCCTCTCTCATGCTCTTTGTGATTGGCTGGTATCAGTTGTATGCCTCTCTCTGATTGGCTGATAAGCTCTCAATTAATTTAGGTAGTTATAATAATATAGGTATATTGACGACTGTCTACTTTCAAAATTGGAATTAAATTATGACAACTGGTGACTGCATTACTAATTTTAGTTGACTTATTTTGAAAAAAAAAGATATATTGGCGACTTAATGAACATTCTCTGAAACTAGGAACCCAAAGAGCAAAAGATTATAACTTCAAAAAGAAGGTCTAACAAGACTTACTCTGTGATAATGAGATCATGTAGGGTCAAGCAGGTAAATTACTAAATTGCGGCCTACTAACTAGCTAACTGCGGCCTCTAACATCAGAAACGTCATCTCTTCAAAACACTCGTTAAAAACATAAAGTAATAAATTATAGCATGCACTGCGCTGACTTTGATAGCTATGCAACATTTTAATGTAATATCAGTTCAGATTTATTTAGAGACTCTCTTGAGAGGGACGCAATTAAAAATTGAAGGGCCGCAATTTACTTGCGTGACACGGTGACCCTAATAAGATATTGATTGGTAAGACTTATTACGAAATGGTAGTTATTCCTAGTCTGTTGTTTGGTATTGCCATTGTAGACTGGAATAAATCAGAAATTGCCAAGTTACCATCAGTCTTGTCAGTTGTAATTGAAAAGAAGCATCCCCATGGAAAATTTTGGCAGTATGTAAAAGAAGGAAATTAAATAATAATCGGCGTGAGCGTGCACGCTAACGTCTGTCTAAAAGCCGGAAAAAAGGAATTTGCGTGCACGCCCAACAAACTAAATTGACTAAAATATAGAAAAGTGAAATTTTATGGATTTTTATGGCGTGCACTCTCACGCAACTGTCTAAAGCGCGGAAAACTTAAAATTATTGGCGTGCACGCTGACGCAACTGTTTAAAATACGGAAAAAAAGAATTGGCGTTTACACTTACGCAACTGTCAAAAACGCAAAAAATTAAGAAAAATTAGCGTCTCTGCGCACGCAAATGTCTAAATTAAAATAATTGGCGTGCACGCTCACACAACTGTCTAAAATAGGGAAAAATAGAATTGGCGTGCACGCTCACGCAACTGTCAAAACGCAGAAAAATTTAAAAAATGGCGTGCACGCTCACGCAACTGTCTAAAATACGGAAAAAAAGAATTGTCGTCCACACTCACACAACTGTCAAGAACGCAGAAAAATTAAAAAAAATGGCGTGCACTCTCACTCAAATGTCTAAGTTAAAATAATTGACGTGCACGCTCACGGAAATGTCTAAATCAAAATAATTGGCATGCACACTCACGCAACTGTCTAAAATGCGGAAAAAAGAATTGCGTGCACGCTCACGTAACTGTCAAAAACGCAGAAAAATTAAAAAAATTGGCGTGCACGCTCACGCAATTAATGACTGAATAAGAATAATTGGTGTGCACGCTCACGCAACTGTCTAAAATGCGGAGAAAAAAAATTGGAGTGCACGCTCACGCAACTGTCAAAAACGCAGAAAAATTAAAAGAATTGGCGTGCACGCTCACGTAACTGTCAAAAACGCAGGAAAATTTAAAAAAATTGGCGTGCTCGCTCACGCAATTAATGACTAAATTAGAATAATTGGCGTGCACGCTCATGCATCTGTCTATAATGCGGAAAAAAAGAATTGGCGTGCACGCTCACTTAACTGTCAAAAACGCGGAAAAATTAAAAGAATTGGCGTGCACGCTCACGTAGGTAACTGTCAAAAACGCAGAAAAAAAAATTGGCGTGCACGCTCACGCAACTGTCAAAAACGCAGAAAAAAAATTGGCGTGCACGCTCACGCAACTGTCTAAAATGCGGAAAAAAGAATTGGCGTGCACGTTCACGCAACTGTCAAAAATGCGGAAAAATTAAAAGAATTGGCGTGCACGCTCACGTAACTGTCAAAAACACAGAAAAAAAAACTCAAACAATTTGAATCAAATATTTTGAATCAAATATTTTGAATCAAATATTTTGAATCAAATATTTTGAATCAAATATTTTGAATCGAATATTTTGAATCGAATATTTTGAATCAAATATTTCGAATCAAATATATTCTTTGAAGATATATATTTCTAATTAATATTATTTTTTTCTTTTACTATTGATAACCCATTATTTTTATGGGAAGTACACTATAGTTAGTGAAATTAAAATATAAATATAAATTAGCGTGACGATATAATAATTATATAATATAATTTTAAACGGAATTATGTGATGCATGAAAGAAACGTGCGTCTGAATGGTGATGACAGAAAATATAGATTGGCGTGACGATGTCAATTGTATAGTTTAGTTTGGGATGGAATTGTATGTTGGCGTGATAGATACGTGCGTCACACAACTTAATACAACGATAATTCAAAATGTAAATTGGCGTGACGATATCAATTGTATATTTTGATATCGTATGGAGTTATGTGTTGGCGTGATAGAAACGTGCGTCACGCAACTTAGTACAACGATGAAAGAAAATACAAATTGGCGTGGTGATATCATAGTTTTATTGTTAACGGAATTATGTGTTGGCGTGATAGAAACATGCGTCACACAACTTAAACAAAGATATGAAAATATATATTGGTGTGACGATATCAATTGCATATTTTTTTTATTGAATGGGATTATGTATTGGCGTGATATAAACGTGCAGCGTACGTTAGTTAGTGAAAAAATACTGAAAATATAAATAAGCATGATTTTATCATAGTTTAATTGTTAATGGAATTATGTGTTGGCGTGATAGAAACGTGCGTCACGCAACTTAGTACAACGATAACTGAAAATGACGTGACGATATCAATTGTATAGTTTGCTATCTGAAGAAATTATGTGTTGGCGTGATAGAAACGTGCGTCACACAACTTAGTACAACGATAATTGAAAATACAAATTGGCGTGACGATATAAATTGTATATATAGTTTGTTATTGGAAGGAATTATGAGTTGGCTTGATAGAAACCTGCTTCACGCAACTTCCAGGGGCGTATCTAGGATTCGGTCAAGGGGGGGGGGGCACTTTTCAATTTTTTTAATGTTTCTGAAAAAAATCTACGGATAATTCCTCAGACTGGTCAGTTATATGATTATTTTAATTGTTTTGAACATCAGAACATGCTTACACTGTGTTCCGTCAGAAGCGTCATTTTTTAAATTGCAAAATGGTAGGACGTCATTATGTTCATAAAGTATAAAGAATGGATTTTATTCTATTAATATTAGCATTTTTCTTAAACCTTAAAAATGTTTTTGAACTTGAGAAGAAATGCATCGTCCTGTACTCTGTAGTTTGCCAAAACACCTTCTTCTTCAACAGTATGTCAAAAATTCATGCTTCACTCCATGACAAGTACAGGGTGGGGCGTAAGTTTGGAAGCAAATGAAAGTGCATATTATAATCCAACGAAAAATATATTTAATGATTTACAGTTATGTATTATTACATAAGGGTTTTAAGAATTCAAAAATCATAAATTTATTCAAAATGTCCCCCCTTGTTTTTAATAACAGCCTCAAATCTTCTCCGAACTCCTCCTACTGCGGCACGCAACTGTTCTTGTGAAATTTTCTTCCAAGATCTCTGGAGCGAACGCTTTAAATCATCCACACTGCGATGGAATTTACCACAGGCCTTTGATTCGAGAATGGACCATAACGAAAAGTCCATAGGATTAACATCTGGGGAGCAGGGAGGCCACATTTCTTTGGACCACAACCGTGGAAGATGGTCATGGCACCAGTTTTGAGTGACATTTGCACTATGTGAAGTCGCGCCGTCTTGCTAAAATGTCCATAGAGTGTCATCACCGAAGTGATCCTTAGCTGACTCCAACATTGGCGTAAAAATATTCTCAAAATAACATTTAGCATTGATTTTGGCGCCTTGTTCCACAAAAATTAAAGGAGATCTCCAAGTTTCTGAAACGGCGGCCCAGACCATCACTGAAGCAGGTTTCATGGTTCTGTGGACAGTTTTTTGGTTGTATGGGATGTCTTTTGCTCTTTTACCAATTATTCTGTCATTCTTCCAGTTGTGAGCCATTTTCACTGTGAAAATTTTTTCGTCAGACAAAACAATTTCACCAGCCGTGCCAGACCTCAGTTCTCTCAGAAGTGCTTTGCTTCTCTACAATCTCTTTTTCTTTACAGCTTCTGACAGAGTCTGTCTCTTTTGGAGGGTGAAAGAGGACATCTTTAGGTCTTCTTTGACAACTCTTCTCATTGTTCTGGGACTCACATTAGCTGTTTTGGCTAACGATCGTATTGACCTTTTCGGGTTCCTCCTGATCTTCTCTCGGGCACATTTTATCAGTTTTTTGGTGCGTTGAGAGCGTGGTCTACCACTTCTTGGACGATCAGTCAAGTCTCCTCTCTCATTAAAACGCTTCACACACTTCCAAACAGTCGATCTCGCTATTGAGAGAGTCTTTGAAATGACGGAATCTGACTTCCCGGCACGGTGTAGAGCAATAATGGCTTCTCTTTTGTTTGACATTTTTGAATTGACTAATTTTTTGTAAAAAATAACACTGCCACGTCATAATGTAGTGTCTCTACTATAGTTCAAACCCTATCACCTACTTAGGAACTTATTTTAAAGAATTATATTAATGTTTGAAAAATTGCTTCCAAACTTACGCCCCACCCTGTAGAAGGGAGGCTAAATCTTACCACCTGAAAAAGTTAACAAGAGTTCGTGGTCTATTCAATGAAACTGGTTCTATCCACAAGAAAAGCAAATGATAACAAAACCAAAATGATTTGAAACAGTGATTCAGGAGGTGAAGAGTTTCTATGAACCCTCAGTTTCTCAGCAGATTTCACCAACCATAACTCCGTTGTTATGTCAGGTACACAAATGAAAATCCCTGAAATATCAACAGAATAAATGATAGGTATGATGCTAAGATAATATCTTTTTTGCCATTATTAATTGAATGGATATAATTATTGTCATTGGCAACTTGTCATTGGTTAATGGTGTTTAATATCTCAGATTGCAACAGTACATTATTTGGTGCTAGTTTGCTATGCGATCTGATCATCATTTACTGGTTTGGCATGCGATCTATTTAGAATTTATTATCAAATATAAAGGATACAAACAGGTATACGAGATACTAAATATATATAGAGTATTTTATTTCCTTAAATAATTATTTACCATTTACATATGCAAAGCCTTATGGAAATACCTCAAGAAAATATCATTATATAAACTACATCCACTAAACTTATATGAATATAAAGTAAAATAGGCGATTAATACAAGTTTTTTTTTTACTTTTAATGCATTGTGACAATATCATCTCGTCTATATTGTTTGTTTTGAATCACAGTTACTTGAAAAGTAAAATTATCATAATTATTAAAATAAAAATACTAATGCATTATCAGATCAAATTACCCTCACAGATCGCATACCAAACTAGCAACCCTTATTTGGCCCATACTGCACCATTCTGCATCTTGTTTCTCACTATGGTGGATGCAAGATGGCGCTCCACCACATTGAACAAATGCAGTTCTAGAATTTCTCATTGAAAATGTTAGAGGTTGATTCATTAGCTGAAGAACGGAAAATTCCTGGCCAGCACACAATCAATATCACAACCCTTTGGATTTTCACTTCTTGGCTACTGCACAAACTCGAGTTTATATATGAAAAAGAATATTCCATTGTGTCTCTTATACAAAGTGTTTAAAGTTTCGCTGAAAGGTAAAACCCGGAGACCCCTAAGAAATTTGAAAGAATGCTTCGAAATTTGCTTCGTTCTGTCTTCAGGCTGGAGGAGGTCATTTTCAACAACTTCTGTAGGGTCACAGGATATGTGGTTCATATGATATAGCCATAAATATAGGACAATAAATGTTTAATAATAATACTTTCTTTTCCATCAATGTGGTGTATCTATGATGACAATTGATGCATTAGAAGTGCTTCTAATTCGCAATTTAAAAATGTCGTTTCTGATGGAATACAGTGTGTCAGTGGATGTATTGTATAGTCCATAAGCTGTATATCAAGTCCAATAGACTGATAGTTATTAACTTAATCACAATATTCAATTATTGGCTGCAGCAAAAAAAAAATAAAAATAAATGCTACACTGTGTTTCATCAGATAACGCATTTTTTAAATTGCAAATTAGAAGCACTTAAAAATAAGTCAAATACCATTACAGATGCATCACTTTGAAGGAAAAGAAAGGATTTTTATTTTTATTTAATATTTATTGTCTTATATCATATGAGGCACATCTCCTGAGGTCCTACAAAAGTTGTTGAAAATGACCCCCTCCGATGTGAAGACAGAACGATGCACCTTCCAGAACATTCTTGCATACTTTCTTGAGAGTCTTATTGTTATATTTTTGAGCGGAGATTTGAGCACATTGTATTTGATTTGAGCACTCATTGGGATCTGTTTTTTTTTATATATATAAACTTATAAACTCGAGTTTGTGCAGCAGCCCATATGCGAAAGTCCAAAGAGTTGAGATATGGACTGTGTGCTGACCAGGAATTTTATTTCCGTACTTCTGCTAATCACTCGACCTCGAAACTTTTCCTTAAATTCTAGAGCTGCATTTGTGCAATGTGGTCTTGCATCCACCAAAGTGAAGAAGTTGCAGGCTGGGCCAAATAATGTGCTGGAGCAATCAGAGTTTTGAAAACCATTAACTGGTAACAAGTGTCCATATTCATTAAGGAATGCTTGAACAATTGGAACCATTCCATTAATCATTGCAACGAAGATCATTACCTTAGCATCATACCTATCATTTGTTTTCCAGATATTTCACGGATTTTCATTCGTATTTTTTCGATGTATTTTTGATGGAGGCAAATAAACTTCTCGTCTGTCCAAACGATTCAATTGGCAATGTTGGATGGTTGCTGCATAATCCACTTACAAAACCGCTATTTATGTGGTTTTCGTTAATGGTCGAACTGAAGTTCAATGAAAAAAATGGAAACTAAATGAATGTATGACGATCCTCCACCACGTGGTTTTGGTGTGGATGAAATCTGCTTCATTAAGGAATGCTTGCTTTTCTGAGAGGTTTTCTGAGAAAAAAACTAGTGATTTCTGTAAAGAAACTCATCACCTCTTGAATCACAGTTTGTGTTTTTTTGGTTTTGTTATTATTTGCTTTTCTTGTGGATAGAACCAGTTTCATTGAATAGAGCACGAACTTTTGTGAACTTTTTCAATTGGTTAGATTTAGCCACCCTTCCATTTATCTTGAGAAAGCATGAATTTTCGGCATATTGTTGAAGAAGAAGGTGTTTTGGCAAACTACAGAGTACAGGACGATGCATTTCTTCTCAAATTCAAAAACATTTTTAAATTGAAGAACAATGCTAATAATAATAGGGTGATAGAAATCCACTCTCTATGGACAAAATGGCTTAAACATAATACGACTTGAAGAATTTATTTTCTCCCATTTCGCAATTTAAAAATGAAGATTTTGATAGAAAACAGTGTTCAAGCATGTCAAAAGCAATTAAAAATAATCAAATAATTGACATTTCTTCAATTTGGAGGATTAATCCATATATTTTTATTAATCCGTAGATTTATTTTTAAAAAGTTCAGACCTCAAGGGGGGGGGGCATCTGCCCCAAATGCCCCCCCCATGTATACGCGCCTGGCAACTTCCTTACAACGATAACTGAAAATATAAATTGGCGTGACGATATCAATTGTATAGTTTGCTATTTGATGGAATTAATTATGTGTTGCCTTGATAGACACGTGCGTCACGCTGCTTAGTTAAAAGATAACAGAAATTATAAATTAGCGTGACGATCGATATCAATTGTATTGTTTACTATTGGATGGAATTATGTATTGGCGTGATAGAAACGTGCGGCAGCGCACTGCTTAAGGTGTGATTCCAATGCGGCGGCTGAAGCGGCAAGAGCCATGCGTTTCAAGCCGTACGGCTCTCGTTTTGGACTGCTATCCGATATATTCCATGTACCCCTTCCCAATGGAGCTTCTACAGCCGTACGGTCGAAGTGGCTCTAGGCAAGAGGCTCGGCTAGTAGTAATTTTTACAGCTCCCTTCAATATTTTGAGGGTAAATAAGTGAAGCGTGATAACAGACAAAGTTAGCTGTTAATTTAGGTATCTTTGGTACTGTTTCCATTCAATATTAAAGGTCCCCTCCAAGCAAATTTTTTTATTGCTTGAATTAACGAGGCTAATGTTTCTTATCATTTTACTGCAAACCCCATAAAATTTGATAGAACATTTTTAATTTTATATGCTTTTAAAGATTTTTATAATGCAAACTCTACAAAACCTACTTTACTTCCGACTTTCTAATTTTCAGTCTGAAGAAGAAGAATGTACACCATTTGTTTTGATTGTCAAGTAGGTATTTGGTTTAATAATTCTATTTATTATTCGTTTAAAGGTTCAAATTTGGATAAACTTATTATAGAAACGTTTATAT
>CANNZV010003432.1:23-63563 GCA_947561585.1 Caprella mutica
ACTGCCGCATGTTGGATACATCATACCTTCTATATTAGCACATTCCCCTGTACAATGGTTCCTGTAGAGAACCATAGAGGGATCTTTCCTCTATAAATGGTTCCCTAACATTTTTCGTACGTTGTCAGTCCGCTTTAAGTAATATTCAGAAATTAGGCTAAATATAACCAAACGTGGTAGCTTGAATCCTAATTCTTACAGGAGTGGACCAAATAGTTACACGTTAATTCAGTTTAAAAATAAAAAAGATTTCTTTGTAACCTCTGTCATGTAATTTGAATACTATATGCCTATATGGCTTTGCTATAATAGTATAATATTATCTTCATTATTCAATTAATAACTTTAGTTAAATTTGAGGGCACGGATAGTTATTAGTTAAATTACACAAACAGTGTGGATAGTTAAATTACACAAATAGTGTGGATAGTGAAATTACACAAACAGTGTGGATAGTTAAATTACACAAACAGTGTGGATAGTTAAATTACACAAACAGTGTGGATAGTTAAATTACACAAATAGTGTGGATAGTTAAAATACACAAACAGTGTGGTTAGTTAAATTACACAAATAGTGTGGATAGTTAAATTACACAAACAGTGTGGATAGTTAAATTACACAAATAGTGTGGATAGTTAAATTACACAAATAGTGTGGATAGTTAAATTACACAAATAGTGTGGAGAGTTAAATTACACAAATAGTGTGGATAGTTAAATTACACAAATAGTGTGGATAGTTAAATTACACAAATAGTGTGGAGAGTTAAATTACACAAATAGTGTGGATAGTTAAATAACTCAAATAGTGTGGATAGTTAAATTACACAAATAGTGTGGAGAGTTAAATTACACAAATAGTGTGGAGAGTTAAATTACACAAATAGTGTGGATATTTAAATTACACAAATAGTGTGGATAGTTAAAATACACAAATAGTGTGGATAGTTAAATTACACAAATACTGTGGATAGTTAAATTACACAAATAGTGTGGATAGTTAAATTACACAAATAATGTGGAGAGTTAAATTACACAAATAGTGTGGAGAGTTAAATTACACAAATAGTGTGGATAGTTAAATTACACTTATACGGTGGATAGTTAAATTACACAAATAGTGTGGATAGTTAAATTACACTTATACGGTGGATAGTTAAATTATACTAATACTGTGGATGGGTAAATTACACAAATACTGATAGTGGTACAATTGAGGACATGTTAGAGGACACACTCAAAATTATTAAAGCACTTACATCTACACACTGGGGCAAATCCAAAGAAACACTACTACACACATACAAAACAATCACACGCCCTATATTAGAATACAGCAACACAGTTTGGTCCCCCCCCCCCCCATAACATCAAACACAAACATTAACAAACTACAGACAATACAAAACACTGCACTCAGGACCGCTACTGGCTGTACACAAGACACCAACATACAACATCTACACGACGAAACACAAACACTACCACTCACCGAACACCTCAAACTACATGCATCTCAATATAGACAAAAGACACTAGATCCAGAACACCCCCTCCACCACCTAACCCAACTACCCACAACCCAAAGACACAAGAAACAAACCATACATGACAACAATAACAACTACACAATAAACATAGACACCACCCCAGAAACAACAACCTCAGATACCATCAAACAAAACATGAAAACCATCCATACACAAATAGTAAGCACATATCTCACATCAAAAACCCAAAACAAAATACTACAAGACCAAGCACCTGAAATAAACACAAATGAAACCACACTACCCCGACACACACGCAGACAACTTGCACAACTTAGAACAAATAAATCCCCACTACTACACAGCTACCTACACAAAATATCACCTGACACACACACATCACCAAACTGTCCACTCTGCAAAACACACACACACAACACCATACACCTCTTTAACTGCCCCAATCTCCCAACCTCTCTCACTCCTTTGGAGCTCTGGACTGACCCTGTGGGGGTGGCGCCCCTGATCGCCGAGTGGGGGGTCCTCCTGGGATTGTAGGTGGGAGGAGAAATACCCCAAACACCACACCACATACAAAACCTCACACCTCCACCCTGGCCCTGGGCTTGGTTGCCCGCAGCATCGCTGGGGTGGGCGGTACCCCTCCCTACTGGCGGGGTGGCTCGGCGCGGGTTGGCGGGCCGTGGGAGCGGTGAGAACGGACCCCACTCCCTATGTCGGGAGTGGGGAAGGGTCGACATCATCACATGTTAGAAGCACACTAGTTTTTATAATATTCTATATTTTGTATATTAAGTTTTTAATTATGGAAACGAAACATTGAAGATTTATAGAGTCTAGGCTGATTTTTCGAAATAAAAATTGCCGAAACCAAATTTACCGAAAACTAATTTACCGTAATGGATTCTCCGAATACGTGTTTGCCGAAACCCAAATTTACTGAAAATGGATATTTGAAAGCAAGAGTGTATACAATGCAGCGATTAGATATTCTAAAATTCTGTCAAAACTAAAACTTTTCTTCAGAGGTGTTTACTTATGTAGTAAGATTTAGTTTCATTTCATATCTGTATCTTTTGTGCAATTTAAGGGGGCAGTCTAGGTTAGAAGAATCTTCCAGTATCTTCTTCATTTACGATCTGATTTATCTAAAACTTACATGTAGGAATTAATTCTAAGTCATTTTTGTTTGAAAATATTTCATGAAATTTTTGATCAATTGTTTTGGTTTATGGTTGAAAACATTGCTAATGTAAGCCATAATCATTTCTGGATCCTAAATATTTGAATTTCATTATAAGTTTATAAAATTTTAGGAAAAAAAAAGCAATTTTTATAATAATTGTGTGATCAAAAAATACAGATCCAGCTACTCTTCCTTTCATTCTCCTCTTAAATTCAAAATTTGGACGGATGAAATCGGTTCGCAAATGACAAAGGAATTGGAATTTTGTAATAAGAATTTTGTAGGTTTCTCAGAAAACGCATTTTTATAGAAAAAAATCAAATTTAAATGGAGATTTTTTTCTCCAGATCAAAATAAATGCCACTTTATAATCATGTACCTACCAGATATAGATATTATACTGAGAAAGCTTGATTTTTATGTATTTGTAGTACCAAAAAGATGTTTTTGGTACATATGTAGTAGTTCTTGTGCGTTTTTCAAAATTCTGTTTTCACATTCTTCTAGAGAAAAGAATTGAGATTCATATAAAATAATAAAAAAGTGATATTTTATGGTGCCGAACCTAGACTGCCCCCTTAACATTTTATACAGTATGGGCCACAAAAATGTTTCCTCTTCTTCAAATACTTATAAATCGTTAACCAATGAATGAAAAAACTGTATCCTAGTCTCTTTTTCTCTGCCTTTTATTGTACTATTTACTAATAAAAACAATTCTTAACTCTGATGGACATAGTATAAGAACAGGTAAGCAAAAGTGAGGATGATTATTTTTGTCATTGTGCGAAGGTTATTCTTAGAGTTAACTCCGTGATTTTACTTACTAAAAGGCAGTGAATAAAAAGGAAAAAATGTAATAGTAGACATTTTAATGCAGGGTGTTCACAGTTCTTCCTTAAAAACTATTTGGAATAAACATTTTCAGTTACATTTTGATCTCATTGCAGTTTTCACTCTGAATATTCGTTCTTCGCTTGTTCATTGCATGGTTGAGGCACGCTTCATACTTGTATTTTTATCACCGAGGAAAAAAGCTCTTCTTAAAATGTGTTTACACTTGCATTTTTTTATCGCTGAGGGAAAAATCAATCACATTAAATTTTTAAATTCAGTGATAAAAAAAGCATGTGTGAACGCATTTCAAAAAGAGGTTTTTTTCGCGGTGCTAACAATGCAACTGTGAAGCAGGCCTTAAGCATACAATGAACAAGCGAAGAATGAATATTCATAGTGAAAACTTCGATGAGATCAAAATGTAACTTAAGTTGTTCTATTTTCAAATAGTTTCTAAGGAAGAACTGTAAGCACCCTGTATTAAAATTTCTACCATTATATTTTTTTTCCTTTTATTCACTGTCTTTTAGTAAGTAAAATCACAGAGTTAGCTCTAAGAATAACCTTTGCGCAATGACAAAAATAATCACCCTCACTCTTTGATCACCTGTTCTTAAACTATTAATCTCAGATCAAAATCGTTTTTACCAGTTAATAGTACAATAAGAGGCAGAGAAAAGAGACCAAGATACAGTTTTTTCGTTCTTTGGTTAACGATTTAAAAGTATTTGAAAAAGAGGAAACATTTTTGTAGCCCATACTGTATTCAAATAAGTCTTTTGCCAAATTTGTTTTTTCGGCAAATTTGGGTTTCGGAAAATTCGTATTCGGAAAATCCAGTTCGGTGAATTAGTTTTCGATGAATTTGGTTTCGGCAAATTCATTTTCGCCCAATCCGCCGGACACCACATATGTTAACTCCCACTTTCCAAATAATGTGAGAGTCCGGTACTCAGGTGGTTACTTTAATTTCTATTTGAGAAGTTACAAAATCTCTGACATCATCAGATTTCGAATAACCTCACTTAATATACGTTACAGAAAAGAAATTCATTAGTAAAAATAATCTATTGCAGTTCATTTCATTTAATATTTTTTAAAAGAAACCTATAAATTTCTCACTACAAGATGGTTACCATATTTCTGAGACTGTTGATGATCCAAATGACGGTAAGTAGCAAATTTTCAAATTTCAAAATATTTTGGTCGTCTATCCTTTCGTTAGTAACTAATTTCTTTCGTTTTTCAGATACAATTTGATTTGGCAGCTAATTTGGAAGGACGAACTTCTCATTACGTAAGAAATTCTCAGTCCGTCATAGACAAAGCTTATTTTACTCATTACTAATTTTTGCCTCTTACTGTAAATATATTAATGTAAATTAGATACATTGAATTCCTTATACGTTCTGTATTCATTCATAATTGAATTCTCTATATATAATTTTTTTATTTTTACTGCTTATTTTACAGCAAAAATTATTTTTACATTTTACATATCTATAGATAAATACGATAGCGTGTGTGTTAGTGAATGTCATTTATTGTATATTAACTAGTGTATTTGCCCGTAAAAAATTAACGGGTCTCTAATAATAATTCATCACCCGTTGTTAAGTTATTTTTAGTAAATTAAAATAAAATTGATTTTTCTGCATAAACTGATACTTTTTTCATAGATAAAAGCATTTAAAAAATTGATTAAAAACAGAAGAATTTAAATACAAATCAATATATTCCCGTGCGTATCATAGTTAAATTCTTCATGTTTAATACCCGTCATGTAGAAGCGAACACCAAATAAATAAATAAACACACTAAGGAAATTATTAGTATAGACTAGTGTATTTCCCCGTTAAAAATAACGGGTAATGATCAATACCAATTTATTACCAGTTATTGATTTACTTTTAATGAATTGAATTAAAATTAAATTTTCTGCATAGTCTAACTTATTTTATATATAAAATACATTTAAAAATTGAATAAAAACAGTGGAATTTAAATATAAAGTCAATATATTCCCGCACGTATCATAGTTACATTCTTATGTATAAAATCCGTCGTGTATAAGCGGACACCAAATAAATAAATCTATACTAATAATTTCCTTAGTGCGTTTTATTTATTCATTTATTTGGTGTCCGCTTTTTCTCGACGGGTATTAAACATGAAGAATGATTTTTTTTTTGTGTGTATTTTATCTATTAAATAAAGTATCAGCTTATGTAGAAAAATAAATTCTAATTTAGTTAACTGAAAGAACCTAATAACGGGCAATAAATTATTATTGAATACCCGTTATTTTTAACGGGCAAATACACTAGTAAATAAATAAATATATAAACACAATTTGGAAATTATTAGTATAGATGAGTGATTTATAAGTGAAGATTGGAGAAGTAAAGATTGGAGAAGTAAAGATTGGAGAAGTGAAGATTGGAGAAGTGAAGATTGGAGAAGTAAAGATTGGAGAAGTAAAGATTGGAGAAGTAAAGATTGGAGAAGTAAAGATTGGAGAAGTAAAGATTGGAGAAGTGAAGATTGGAGAAGTGAAGATTGGAGAAGTGAAGATTGGAGAAGTGAAGATTGGAGAAGTGAAGATTGGAGAAGTGTAGGTGGGGAAAGTGAAGGTGGGGAAAGTGAAGGAAGGAACTGAAGGTAGGAGAAATTTTGGTGGGGCAAGTGTTGGTTGATGAAGCTAAAATATAACTTAGTTTGGGTAAAAGGTTGTAAGGTAATAATATTAAATGGATATGAACTGTAGCTACTTGAATATTTTAAAATCTTTAATTTACTTTCCAAAATTAAACTGTTTGACTGACTAACACGTTGATATTTGAAGATTAGACCAAGACCAAAACCTATTTGTTAATTTCCCAATTTCGTCAAAGTTTCACGAAATCCAGCTAGTGAAATAGTAATTTACATTCGATATGACAAAAAAAGGTAGGATAACTCTAATTTGAGCGAATTCTGAAATGATTAACAGTTGCCCCCAAGTGATTCAAATTTCAGAAAAGAGAGATATTTCATGATTTTACTACATTATACATGACAGGTTCTAATTTAGTTTTAGCGCCAAAGGTGATCTATTGGAAGGATTTGACTGAAACAGGTTATATATTTCTAAATTTTTAATTCCTATCTCTGATGAACAAAATTAAAAATTCTAATTAGTTATGATAATGAATTTGACAAGGCTATAATAATAATATAGAAGGGATGATCTAGATTCACGAGGTACCTATTCTCATGGGATTACTCTCCTAAAATGTCCACCGTGGCATACTCGCATTCTATACTCATCTTAGGTTGGCGAGAAAATATTCCGGGCGCCAGGTAAGAGTTAGGTCAGGAGTTCTCAACTTAGGGTGGAGGAGGTATTTTCCGGGAGTGAATTTTAGGGTTATCACTGGTCAAATGTACAGGAGACTCGTCTAGCCTCTGGATTGCAGAACTGCAAGACTCTTTTAGTCTTTAGAGAGTAATAAATTAAACTGTAGTACCATCCAGCGTCCCAAACAAGACTGCTGACTCAGCAGTGGACGCTGCAATGGAAAATACACTGTAAGTGAACAGGTTTAAACTCACCGAGGCGGTGAAAAATAATACTGGCAGAGTGATTGTGAAAAATAAATATTGAACCAACACTAACTGCGACAAATAACTATAAATTGAGAATTGCCCTAGCGGGAAGTAGTAATTAATGGTGAAGAAATAGCCCTACAACTAAGTAAGCTAACAATAGAAATATAGATCAAAAATAATATTTAAATAAATGCTTACCAAAAATGATTCGATTATTCTCTACTCAACAAAAAGGGTCTTTTCACCTCCAACAGTGAAGAAATAATGGTAGTGAAAACCACTCTCTTAAATGACAATTGAATGATGCCAAATGAAAATAGTATTTAAAAATAGCACAATTAGCATTTATTGCCCTGACAATAATAAACTACTGTTTATTATCCTTTATACTAGGAAGATAGCTTGGGAACATATTTTGGTGTGTATGTCGAAAAATCAAACCAATAAACTAACATTTCAATATTTAGGACACATGCAACTCAAAAAGTTGCACTGGGTGTTATCGAATTGCTAAGATCCGAGTAAATTCGAAATTTGGAAAAACGAAAATATTGGTAAATGGTTTTATAATATGAAGTTAATAAATCCTGATAGTTCATTAAAGGTCCTCTCCAGGCTCCGGGAAAAAAATGAGTTTATTACATAATATTATAGAACTAAGGTCTATGATCATTATTCCGCAAACCGCATACAATTCTGTTCAGTATATATTATATTATATGCTTTTAAAGTTTTTTAATACTCTGTGAGCAACAATCGAGCGAATCTCCAACCTGACGCTGAGAAAGAAGATTGTACACTCTTTGTTTTGATTTCAAATTTAGATTTTTAAACAAACAATGCGTTTTGGGCCTTCTTTTAAGATATTAATTGTTTCTAAGAGTATATAAACGTTTCTATAATAAGTTTATCCATGTTTAAACATTTAAACGAATAATAAATAGATTTATTAAACCATATACCTAGTTGACAATCAAAACAAATGGTGTACATTCTTCTTCTTCAGACTGAAAATTAGAAAGTCGGAAGTAAAGTAGGTTTTGTAGAGTTTGGATTATAAAAATCTTTAAAAGCATATAAAATTAAAAATATGCTATCAAATTTCATGGGGTTTGCAGTAAAATGATAAGAAACATTAACCTCGTTGATTTAAACAATAAAAATATTTGCTTGGAGGGGACCTTTAATAATAATAATGTTATAATAATAACAAAATGATTACCTCTATAAACTAATGTTAGGAAAAATATTATAATAGTAACATAATTTGCAAAACAAGAACTCATAACAACTTAAAAAGGGCACAAATTAATCTGAAATTTTGCATTTAATAGGAAATTATAAATATGTTACTAATATTCAATTGTTTCGAAGCAACTCAAAAATATCCAGAAATGGCCCTGGTATTAGCTTGCTGTGTTCTTTAATAACTAATAAACTATAGTAACTATTCCATATTAAGATTGCGAAGTTTGTCCGAAACTCCTATATTTTGGCCAACCCTAATATATATTAATGTTAATTGGATATATTGATTTGCTATGTTCTGTGATCACTCATAAATGAATTAAATTTTTATATTTAGGTGAAATTGTTAGATTCGCCTGCAAACAATGACACCACCCAGCGTATAACCTGTCCAGTGTATACAATTAGACCAGCCAACCAAACTATAAAGTTCACTAAATATGCAGCTTCAGCGGCTCAGTACAGTGCTGTTGTTTGGTCTAATAGACCAAATGCCAAAACTTTTAAAGATTGCGCCAAACAAGCAGCACAAGATGGTATGTATCATATAATTCTAACGGTTTCGATAATAAATAATTATTTAAATTCTGTCTAACATTTACTTTCAATGATATAAATAGAAGCGAAGATGTTCCTGTTTGACGATGGAGATTGTTCTGTTTCATTTATTCTTTTCACTCGTTTGCCTGAAACTTGCGGGGACGAGGATGCTACAATAGTCTACATGGATGACTCTCCTCCTGGTAAGAAAACTAAAAGTGATTAGGTATCATAATAATTATCTCTTTTTATTTGGCAAATAATTATGTTTTATAATTATATAAAATTATATTATATTTGATAATTTTAAAAAAGTTCAATATGAACTGTTCATCACTTGGAGTCAGAAACAAACACTTATTCATTGTATTGTGTTGGAGTAAGATCATAACTTGTGCATATTTTCAAGGATATTGAAGGTTACTATTTATTAATTTTAGAATTATTTTCATTTGTGGCCAAACTAGAAATTTTACAAATTTTAACACAATATTACTAACACTGCATATACTAAAAAAATACCTATGATTTACTTCATTTTCCTCATAAACGCTTACAATCTTTTCATAATAATTTAACTAATCCAAAATATTAACCTGCAACATATAACAGACATTGTAATGTTAATAATGATTTTTCTTCAGCTATTTACATGAAATATTTGCCATCTTTTAGGTAACCTACATACTAGTGAACTCAATGAACAAAGAATATTTAGGAGTGACTTGTTTTTGAAGTCAGTCCGACCAACTTAAAGAAATTCGTAAAAACTTGGTCTGAAGTCATTGCAACAATAAAAATATTATTAGAGAAATGCTTTAGTTATTCATCATGATGGTGCTCTATGTTAAAGGAGGAGTAAAACTAGGTTTGTGACAATTTGCTTTTAGAATCATTGATCCCCAACAATATCATAGACAGAGATAACTCAAAGTATTGAATCGGTATACAGCAGCGGTATTTAGTATTCGATACCATTTCATTTCGTTTCGTCTATGACATTCTTATAATTATGATTTTAAACGCATATTGTCACAACCTTAGTTATAACTTTTTCACTGTTCAATATATTTACAAATATTGATGATTGTTCTAAAACTTCCCAGTGAACTTTAAATGAAACTATTGGTGGTTGCTTTAACCATTCACCAATCACTCGTGTAAAATGTGTATTTTCCACCTAAAAAAACAAAAAGTCAATGAGTTTTCACGCTATAAGGAAACTAAACACAGTTTGGGAATCCTAGGAACATATTTAAAAAATCTACTGAGGGCTTTTTGAATTTTCACTCTGGTTTTCTCTTTATAACAGTTCAAACCCAAAATATAGTGTTGCTTTATTTCAATTTAGTTAGTCCTCAGAAAATGCTTATAAAAAAACAGAAGAGAATACTATAAAAGTCTTCTGTAAATTTGTTCGATATGTTCCAAGGATTCTAGAACTGTCTTCATTTTTATTCTAGCACATACACTCGTACACTTATCGTCTTATGAAATTTGTAAAAAAATGAAAAATTTAAAAACTACATCTTTTTCGAAAATCAAAGCCAAAAACGAAAAAGTTACACGAATAAAATGTGTATATTTTGCGAAGTTACGTTTACCGTACAAACTTCAGAACAATCAGTATACAAACAAAAAAGTTTTTTTTTTCGAAAAGTGAGATGACCCTTTTATGACATTATTATCTTTATGGTATTTGTGGAATTTATGACAGTATTATAGGTAATTCACAGGTAAAATATGCTAACTATTCATTTACATCCCACATCGATTAAAAATAACATGAAAACAGCTTTCAAACTTCATCCATAGTGATAAAATTGACATTTCACTTTATTAATTCATGTTTTTTAAGTCTCCTATAAATTGTGTATTTCCCAACTAAAAAAGATGAGAAGTCAATGAGTTTTCAAGCTACAAGAGAACCAAAGTCAGCTTTGGAATTCTTGGAACATTTCTATCAAATCTATTGAGAGCTTTTTCAAATTTCTCTCGTTCACTTTTTATGACAGTTCAAAATCGAAAATTTAGTTTTTTTTTTTAATTTTGATTAGTCATCAAAAAATGCTTTTAAAAAAAATAGGAAAGAAAATTGACAACCGCTCGATAGATTTGTCGAAATGTTTTAAAACTGCCTTTGTTTTTATTCTAGCGTATACACTCATACACTTCTCGTCTTTTGAAATTTGTTAAAAAAATGAAAAAAATTCAAAAACTAGCTACATTTTTTTCGAAAACCAAAAATAAATTTTTTTTTCAAAAGTGGGTTGATTGGAAGCTGTCTTCTCATGACTTTTACTTTCCAACATAATTACATATGATTAGACAAAAAAGAAATTGATAAGTGTTAAGATATTAGCGTATATTCAAATATACAGGATTTCACAAAAATAACCGGAACCCAAATTCAAGTTAGTATATTTCAAAACTATTAGAGGTAAATGTTGCTTTCTGGTATCAATTTTATTGTTGAACCCTTCTCCATTCACAGTTAAATATTCATTACGTTTTTGCTCATTTTTTTGAATATTATGAGAATTTTATTTATGTGCGGTGAAAATGGCTTTATGGGTGGTGGGAAGACCTAAGAAATATTTGCTTCTTATCTTTGCTCGTTAATTTTATTTTAAAAAGATAATTATTCTTTGGCGTTTACCGATGGATGTGTAAATATTAAATAAAAGTTTATAGGAAGAAAAAGTACCGATAAGTCAATTTGTTTAAATTTTATAACAGTTTTAGTGAGGGCTGGTGCGAATGCGCTAGCGGCTAGGTTACTGAGCAAACTTTTAAGGGTTTTGTTACTGGATTAAAGATTACCAGTAATTTGTTACTTGAAAATTAATTACTGAAAATGCAACGCCACCTATCGGACTGAAGCTGTTGCAACGCCACCTATCACACTAAGGCTTTTACAACGCCACCTATCAGACTAAAGCTTTTACAGCGACACCTATCAGACTAAAGTTTTTACAACGACACCTATCAGACTAAAGTTTTTACAATGCCACCTATCAGACTAAAGTTTTTACAACGACACCTATCAGACTAAAGCTTTTACAACGACACCTATCAGACTAAAGCTTTTACAACGACACCTATCAGACTAAAGCTTTTACAACAACACCTATCAGACTAAAGCTTTTACAACGACACCTATCAGACTAATGTTTTTAGAATGCTACCTATCAGACTAGCCATCTATCAGACTAAAGCTTTTACAACGAAACCAAACCAAAGTAATAATTACGTAAATGGTAAACTCTTCCTTATTTATACACTACCCAATAAACAATTATCGATTGAAGATGTTAATTATGAAGTCACATTTATGCAGAAAATGGCTGTGCTGGTGAATACATCTGGATGAATCATGGCTATACTGCATATGGTGAATTATATTGCGGTGCTACAAATACGGCAATCATTTGCGTTAATGGGAAAATATTCGGATGTGAGTAAATAAAAGAATATTTTTTTTTAATTTTTAATGTTAAATAGTTATTATAAAGCCCTGCTTTTCGTCAACAATTTCATTATATCTCTCTATTGATGAAATATCTAATGAGTGAATTAACGAAATTGACAATAAATTAATAAAATACTTAATACAATTGTCTTTACTATATTTCAATTCTGTTTACCACTATGAAATAAAAATGTCAGCAAAAAGACACTTCGAAACAGCAATTTGCAAGAGTAATATATCTTATGATACCGTTGTAGTATGATACCGTTGATATTACTTACTTACATTCGAGCTTCATAATAATTAATTTTTAATATCCAATTTCAGCAAATTCTATTAATAAAGCGGAGTATTATAGATCTGAAGGAGGGTGCTTCTCTATTTATAAAACCGAAAAGGCTTCACACAGCTCGCATGTATCAGTTTGTATTTCAAAAAAAATAGGATCATGCGAACCAACCGATGAAGCAAGCAGACCGACTTTCCTTCAAACTGTGCAAGGTTAGCATTTTTTTCAGAAATGTCACGTACACATTAAGGCATCTAGATTATATTTACTGTGATTATTCTGTGTACTGATTTCTGTCTTCCGTCAGTCAATCGACTGATTTCAATCAATTCATCCAAAGGGTAAATACAAAATAGCAAATTAAAAAACGACTCAATTTTTAATGGGAAGTGGCTAAGAGATTTTTTCAGTGAACCGTGTTGTTCAAATTAATTAACTGGATTACATGTCACTTGGTACGCTGGGAAAATTCTTCTCATAGTTTTTTCTAGTCTGTGACAACTTTCTTTCAAATTAACCATAGATAGCTACCAAAAATATTATAGACGGACAAAATTATACGCTCTTTAATAACTCTCTACACCAGCGGAGTATCCGATACCATTTCATTTACTTTCGTCTATGATATTATTGAGATCTATGATTTTCAAAACATATTGTCATAGCCCGATATATGTCGTATCCCACACTGAACATAATTTTATAATTTTCTGTCGACTATTGTGTATTTACTTTAGAATCCTCATACATCTCATTAAATACAACTTCTTTATTAGAATAAAGGTGGCATCTCAAATTTTAAATAATCAATTATTAATTTCAATTGTTTAAGGGGACCGTCTCTCTGAAATAAAAAAAGTTTATTAATTAATGCACAAATTTGAAATTTTATACTCAAATGGAGTATTTTTTATTTAATTTTTTTTCGGCTTCGCCCTCTTCATCCGCATCCAAGAAAAACACAATTAGGTGGGTCCTATCAAAAGGCATAAACTCAAACAATTTTTGAGCTAGATTCATTATGTTGGTTTTATCTTCTTCAGAATTTAGTTCTCTATACAGTTACAGAGTTTTTTTTCAACTTCGTTTAAGAAAAATTTTAAGAGTTTTTTTCTTATTATTTTTCAGAAACATTGATTTTCTTTCATATAATCTCATTATACCTCCTCTCACATTGAGAAATTCGAAAAAAATACTATCTGTAACTTTGTGAGCAATTCATTTATGAAGAAAATGAAACAAACCCCATGTCTCAAGCTAAAAAACTGTAGGAGTTGGTGCCTTTTGAAGTCGAAAAAATGAACTTTTCAGAATAGCCATTTTACTGAATTTTTGGGAAAAATATTATCTGACTGAAATAATTCTGGTTCTATAAATTAGCGTCGAGACTCATGTTTGGGAGTTGTGTCCTCTTTTTGATGCATCTAGTCAACAAATCATTTGATGTGAGATTCAAATGGTACTAGGAATTTTCACCGCAAGAAAATTCGCCGTAGGAAATTTCGACGTAAGAAAATTCGCTGCAAGGAATTTTCGCCGTAAATTTCATTTTCAACTCTCAGCTTAAGAGCCATTTACAAGTAATTTGAAGTGATCATCAAAATAATTGCTAGGGTCCTTCTCCAACCCTCGTTAATAAAATACTGATAAAAAGAGAAAGCAGACTATTGATATACGAATAGTGACTTTATTCTGATTTTCAGTTTTATTTTAATTTAATTTTAGAATGGGTTTAACGTATGTTTTGCAACTAAAAGCAATATAGCTTATGTCAAAAGGAAATTAAGTACAAGGGACTGGAAGAAGCAGTCAGAAAGGAATGTGACTTCGTGAACCGTCGGTGATAATGCTCATGGATGCAGAAAACCTACTACGTGAATTCAGTCACTTAACAAGGAATGTGACGAAAAGACACAAAAACCGGTGACTGCACTCACGGATAAAAGAGGAATTTGAAGAGGTGATAGTAAATGAAGAATACGAGACTACCTACCTAATACAAAAATCTAAGACCTCGTAGTTGAAGAACATAATTCTAGCGCTATCCTCTAAAATTGCAAGTAGCATTATGAAAATTGATTAACATTGTGAAAATGAGAAAAAAAAATCAATTTTATTTGATGGACAATGAAACATAACACAAGTTGATCGTGTAATTGCATTTGGTAACAAGTTTACCAACTGTTATCATGTCAATTTTCATCACATCATCAAAATTAAGTTTAATAAAAAAATAAAGAACAATCTAAGAACCAATAATTAAGTTCGATTGTCCATTGAATTTAGATTTTTCTATGTATGAAATTGTTATTGTTTGTTATCAAGTGTCTTGTTAAACTATTGTGACTCTCTCAACAATTAATGTGGTGATCACTTAATTTTTCTGGGGCTCTCACGTCAAGAGTTAAAAAAAATCCTTACGACGAAAATTCCTTGCGGCGAAAATTCCTTGCGGCGAATATTCTTACGGCGAATTTCCTTGCGGCGAAATTTCTTACGGCGAAATTTCCGGTCACGGATTCGAATAACCCTCAATACGTAGTGCCGACAGTTCTTTTGACAGACCTGACAGGTATAATTTACAGTATTGTCCATCTGTTTCTGAAGCACTTCTAGATTCTTTTCAGCTCTAATATTTCAACACGTTATCCTGGAGACTATAATACATCATTTTATGTAAAAAATAATTAGATTTTTTTAAGATTTGAGGGAGACGGTGCCCTTAATCAAAAATGCAGTAATTGAACATAAACAATATTGAACAAAAAGTAAACAGTGAAACTAAACAGAAGGATTGATTTCTTCCGTATATTCATTATTTTTCTTGTTGCAGTCGTGTAATGAACCGTTTTAATAAGTAAATAATGATATTTTGTATCCCAGCATTACGGGACCTTAAAAAAACTGTTATAACTCAAAAAGTTAAAAGTAAGGTAAAACAAATACATCATTTAAAATAGGATTAAAAAATGATTTGAATTTTATAACTGTATTCGTGATACTGCGATTAGTCATAAAATTTTTTTTGCTTCGAACCGTTCATAATAGATATTTGGACAAGATACCATCTTACATTTATTACAGCATCAAGTAAGGTAGCGTATAGCTACAGCACAGAAATCTTTCTAAACTAATTATCCATCGAAAAAAGTATTTTATAGAAGTGCTAAAAAATTTAATAACAACTGCACAATCATTGCCAAGAAAAATCCTGGAATAACACACGTTAATTAAAAGAACCCATGAGAAGAAGAAAATTGATGCAGTGCAACAACGATTGAGCGCTACTTCTGCAATCTCTATTAGACGGTTAGCACAAGAAACAAAACGTCAAAACCTACTTTTCACCGTAGTATAAGATTTTTTAAGTATCTTTAGGTTCAAATTGTTCAAGACTTTTCCATCGGAGATCCACAGAAAAGGCTTCAATTTGCAAAATAGTTTCAACAATAAACTTTGAACGATCCTGCCTGCATTCTTGAATATGTTTATTGCTTCAGATAAAGCACATTTTCATCTGAAAGCCAAAAAATAGAATTTGGGAAACTGAAAAACCACATGCAATCAATAAAATACTTCTGCATTCTCCACGTGTTACCGTTTGGTGCGAGTTAACTTCCCGTGAAAATATTGGATCATATTGTTTCGAGGACGAATACCGAAAGATATTAACACTAACAAGTTAGGGGATGATTATTTGCTCCGACAAGATGGAGCACCATGTCATGCAGCAAGAGCACCCATAGATGTTTTAAAAGGTGGCCGGTAAATTGATCCCCCGTCATTTGATCCCCGGTCAGTTGATCTACAGTCATTTGATCCCCGTACCATTTGATCCTCGGTGAAATGGTCTCTGGAAATTTGATTCCCAGTTGTATCTTTTCTTTGCTTATATATTTTCTTCGCTTTTTCCAGACATAGTTTTGTTTTGCTTACTTAGCATACAATAAATTATTAAGATCTTTATTTCTATATAAAAATGGCATCTACTAATTAAATAATAAATAAAAACTTGTGACACAGATGACATCTACTATTTATATAATAAATTTCATATATATAATATGAACAATATAGAATTCAAACTGCTACATAGAACTGATTACAACAACAAATTTATTATTTTATATTTACAAACAATTTACATTTACCAACTAGTCGGAAAACTTCTTACATGTGATAGGAAATATTTACCAGATATTAAATGGTTCATTCGCAAGCTGAGTGAATTTGTTCCGCGCAATTTTCTGATATGCGCAATCTCGAGAACGCGCGGTGCCTTTGTATGTTCTTTGAAAATGCGCGACAATCTCAAGATTGTGCAAGTCACGTAAAGGGTATAATGCAAGACCAACAGTGATGGAGTAGATAATCAATTTATCCATTTAATTGGTCCATTTGATAAATATATGATAGTTAATTAGTAATAAGTTGGTAATTAAGCTTGAGTTAGTTTTTGATCAAGTATCTTTCTGTTTTAAACATGTTCTGTATCTGTTCTGAATTTGGTTTGCTCGCTGCAGTTACTCGACTACTGACTGGTACTATTGTACCAGATTTAGTACTTTTGGTCTATCATTTTTATATGTAATATAAAGTAACACATGTAAAAACTGGTATTACAATTTTTCTGAGATGTCAAACATTCTGCCAAACGTTTGAAATTAACCTCATTTATTTTCCCTTCTTGCTAATGTAAAAATAACGTCTTTTAAATTAAATTTAAAATTAAGAAAAGCTTTCCACAAAATTGAATGCTACTGACATACACCAATTTGATGAAACGCTAAGCTGACACTTGCGTAATCTCGAGATTGTTCCGATCGCTAATTACGCACACGACCCTTGCACACTCTCGCGATTGTCGCACATTTTCAAAATTCTAAAAATGCGCAGCGCATTATGGAGAGTGTGCAAAATTGACGAATTGCACAGAACATATATACTTAGCTTTCAGTTAAGCCTTTTTTCGCTGACACTATTACAAATATATATATGATCCAGATCATCCAGATGGCATAGATTGATAATCTTTTTATGGTAAATAGATTTCCTACTTAAATTATTTTCCACAAAATTATTTTTGTGTATCCCACCTGCATGATAATATTGATTGTAATGGTTACGGTGAAAACAGTTCAACTGAAAACTAACGACAAAATTATAATAAAGTTACTCCTCAATTAGTGTCTATACCAGGAGAAATAATTCGAGACATTTTTCTGATTTATTTGACTTGTCATGTGCCTGTTGCAATTAGAGTGGGGTTGATTTTATTTTATTATTGAATATTTTTTCTGCCAGAATGTAAAGTCGAGTACATTTATTGTTACTTATTTGAATAAAAAAGGTTTAATTTCTTGTTTTTACTCATATTACAAATTCGTTTCTTAAAAAATAAAAAACGGAAAATATGACGGAATCAAATGACCGGGAAACAAATGGTACGGGGATCGAATGACTGGAGATTTTTTGACCGGAGAACAATTGACCTTGACCCGTTCAAAGAAATAGTTTCCGCAGAAGTTGATTTCGCGATTCGATGACTTTAAGTGGCCTACTCGATCTATCTGACCTTTAACCCCTAGAGTTCTATTCGTGGGATATTCATTGCAAATAATGTGTATCGAAACAACATTGCAGAATATTAAAAATTGAATAACGCAAGAGAATATCGAAACTGTGTAATTATCAAAAGTGATGAATGTTAATGACTAACTGGAGATTATCTGAAAAGAATAATATTTAAGACGAACTAATGTAAGTGAATCCTGTTTTTATCTTCTCTTGAATGGTATACTTGTTTTTTTATCCTAGTTTCGAATTTTTTGGGTTATAACAGATCATTTCAGGTCTCGCAAGACTGGGTTACCCTGTATTATAGTAGTAGAAAAAATAGAATAATATAGATTGAAATTTCTTTCACAGATTTTGCTAGGTATTTATATGATAAAGAAGGATCTTCTTCAACTATTATGGTTGACTGCAATCACAAGACTCTCGGAGCTGATATGGGTTATTACTGGGGCAATGATGTTGAACAACCTACTGACGTAGCTGGAGAGTGGAAGGATGCTTTCCCAAACAATCCGTCAACATCAGACTATGTTTATATGACCTCTGAAGGACTGATAAATGGAGCAGATTTTGATATCGGTAACTACTATTGCTGTTACAAAGCAGACTAACAAGATCAATTGGAACTCCCAAGAAAGTTAGGCCACTTGATTGAATACATGGAATGAAAATTAACATTAGATAACTAGTAGAAATAAAAATATCCAGTTCAAGTATATAATTGTTTTACGATTTAATTTTACCTTTAATCCGGCCCATCTTTAATCCGGTCTTTTAATGGACCTAGACCCAAAATAAATACCTCAGGTCACCATTTGGAAGCTTTAAATTTTCTCAACCAAATAGTGACACCATCACAAGAGATGACGTCACTAAAACACTTCAAGAGATGACGTAACTAAAACACTTACAAGAGATAACGTCACTAAAACACTTACAAGAGATGACGTCCCTAAAACACTTACAAGAGATGACGTCACTAAAACACTTACAAGAGATGACGTCACTAAAACACTTCAAGAGATGACGTAACTAAAACACTTACAAGAGATGACGTCACTAAAACACTTACAAGAGATGACGTCCCTAAAACACTTACAAGAGATGACGTCACTAAAACACTTACAAGAGATGACGTCACTAAAACACTTACAAGAGATGACGTCACTAAAACACTTCAAGAGATGACGTAACTAAAACACTTACAAGAGATGACGTCACTAAAACACTTACAAGAGATGACGTCCCTAAAACACTTACAAGAGATGACGTCACTAAAACACTTACAAGAGATAACGTCACTAAAACACTTACAAGAGATGACGTCCCTAAAACACTTACAAGAGATGACGTCACTAAAACACTTACAAGAGATGACGTCACTAAAACACTTCAAGAGATGACGTAACTAAAACACTTACAAGAGATGACGTCACTAAAACACTTACAAGAGATGACGTCCCTAAAACACTTACAAGAGATGACGTCACTAAAACACTTACAAGAGATGACGTCACTAAAACACTTACAAGAGATGACGTCCCTAAAACACTTACAAGAGATGACGTCACTAAAACACTTACAAGAGATGACGTCACTAAAACACATACAAGAGATGACGTAACTAAAACACTTACAAGAGATGACGTCACTAAAACACTTACAAGAGATGACGTCCCTAAAACACTTACAAGAGATGACGTCACTAAAACACTTACAAGAGATGACGTCACTAAAACACTTACAAGAGATGACGTCACTAAAACACTTACAAGAGATGACGTCACTAAAACACTTACAAGAGATGACGTCACTAAAACACATACAAGAGATGACGTCCCTAAAACACTTCAAGAGATGACGTCACTAAAACACATACAAGAGATGACGTCACTAAAACACTTCAAGAGATGACGTAACTAAAACACTTACAAGAGATGACGTCACTAAAACACTTACAAGAGATGACGTCACTAAAACACATACAAGAGATGACGTCACTAAAACACTTCAAGAGATGACGTAACTAAAACACTTACAAGAGATGACGTCACTAAAACACTTACAAGAGATGACATCACTAAAACACATACAAGAGATGACGTCCCTAAAACACTTCAAGAGATGACGTCACTAAAACACATACAAGAGATGACGTCACTAAAACACTTCAAGAGATGACGTAACTAAAACACTTACAAGAGATGACGTCACTAAAACACTTACAAGAGATGACGTCACTAAAACACTTACAAGAGATGACGTAACTAAAACACTTACAAGAGATGACGTCACTAAAACACATACAAGAGATGACGTCACTAAAACACTTCAAGAGATGACGTAACTAAAACACTTACAAGAGATGACGTCCCTAAAACACTTACAAGAGATGACGTTCCTAAAACATTTCTTTTGATTCATAATTCAAACAGAGTGACGTAAGAATTAATTGATGAGATAAATCAATTGTTACGATGCCATTAAATTAAAATTGCAAAATATGAGTTACAATATTGTCTTTACATATTTTAGAGATTTCTCCAGATATATTTTGTTAAGTTATCAATTAACTTTGTAGTCACTATATTTATTTGCTGCACGAAATTTAAACTTATTCTAATTCTTGGTAAAAGGATCCAATTGAATTTTCTTTATTTGAATCATAGTGTATGTAGAATATCTTCCTTTTTGCGATTTGGTAGCGTTTCTTAAAGTTAAATCAATAGATACCAATGAAATATTTATAAAAAACCTGTTCAATTTAAATGTTTTTATTCAAACGATAAATTACTTAAATTTTTTGTCGTGGAGTTTTGTGTTTTTTGTCACTTTTGTGTTAATGTTTTGGGTAATTTGCACACAATTAAATTAGAGAAACTATAAAATGACGTGATTTGATATATTGTGACGTATTTTTATATGTTGTATCGTAGTTGAACGTGTTATGACGTGTTTCAATGTGTTCTAACGTATTTCAACGTGTTATCACGTGTTTCAATGTGCTGTAACGTATTTTAACGTTTTATGACGTGTTGCAATGTATTCTACCGTGTTTCAATGTGTTATAACGTGTCTAAATATGTTATAACTTGTTTCAATATCTTTTAACGTTTTTCTATATGTTCTAACGTGTTTTAATATATTCTAACAGTACTGTTTAATATATTATAACTGTACTGTTGTGACGTGTGGCAACGTAAAAATACAGTTTGGTTAGCCTCTAAGTCCACGTTTTCAAGGAGTTCACACAGTCGAAATTACGGAAATGTATTCATCCTTTGAAAATCTTGTGATTCAGACCATTGAGCTGATAGTACCATTTTGTTTTCAATTATTTAACTAATAACTAACTAATATACAATAAAAGGTGTAAGACTTTATGTTCGACCTTTTGATAATTACTAAATCAATTGAATTCTTCATAAATACAGAAAATACTTATTCTTTTCTTATTAATTCTTCTTCTAACATTTGCAGTTTTTACTTTTAGAGGTTTGGTAGTTGTTAGTTACCACTTTTGTGTTTTTATTTCGCACTAGCGTTGAAAAAAAATACTTTTCATCAAATTAACTGACTATATTTTATTTTACAATAAATTTTTTGTGAGGTATTCATAAAAATTTCTCTTGGAGATTGTATTTCCAAGTTTTATTTTATCTCGATTATTCTTTTCAATTCACTTTTTTTTAATTATTTGGACTTATTATGAAACTCTCGATGCTCTTATATCCTTCAAATTAATTCTCTTTTCTTTTTCATTTGGTGGAAATTTTACTTCTATATCATTTCAATTGTTGAATAGAATGAAATATTGAAAGATTTAATTAAAAGTATGAAAAAATATATAACCTTTGTGAGTTTGTATTCAGTTTGTTTCATTTTCCTTAGATTTCAAATCAATGGATAGGTGACTGCTCCTCTTGAATAAGAATTACCGCTAGGAAATAATAACCTAAATTTATCTAACCAATAAGTGCATATTAATAAATACACAAAAAGGACTTATATAATCTAAACTAAAAGTGGGACGTATTATTGAAACATCTTTATTGAACCAAATTATAAATATATATAGTATATACGATGAATACAAGTTCTAACTTTAAGATCAAGTCCTTATATGAGTAGGTAAAACATACTTTTCGAACAAACATAGAATAATAATGCAAGTGCTAAAAAATATTTACTGACTTAACAATTTATTAATTTGACACAAATAAAAAAGGATAGTAAACTAAATACAAAAGGAAAAAATCTAGACTAGCAATAATTAGAAAGAAGGTAAGATTTATAATTTGCTTTGAAAATATTTAGGCTCTGAGAATTACGGATATGTGAAGGAATGGAATTACAAATAAATGAACCATTCTACAAAATTGAGCGTTGTATAATATTTAAACGATGGAATTGAGGTACAATGTACCCGACAGAGCGAGTTGAGTAATGACTACCTGAAGTGAAAAGAAAATTGGAGAATCACTATTCAAAGTTCCTATATATATATTGACCAATAAAAAATTATTACATATAATTCATCTTCAGTAGATCTGTTCTGTAAAATAGAGGAGAGCAATGATCTAGATAATAGCTACCAGTAATAGGACAAACAAT
This sequence comes from Caprella mutica, assembly GCA_947561585.1. Lineage (NCBI taxonomy): Eukaryota > Metazoa > Arthropoda > Malacostraca > Amphipoda > Caprellidae > Caprella > Caprella mutica. The sequence goes on from CANNZV010003432.1 coordinate 22,891, forward strand.
CTTTTTCTCGAGTAAAGAAAATCTTTTAAAATGAGTAGCAGCGGTGGAACCCCAAGCAATATTACAATTGATAAGATATGGATATAAAAAGAGTAATAAAGATTGATCATATTGCTTTGTACTATAGAATCGATATGCAAGTTAAACTTTCAAATCCTGATCAACCTTGACACCGAGAAATAACAGAAATGTCAAATTCAACCTGATGGTCGCAAAGACTAATTGACGGATTAGGGATGGTCCTTGGCAAGGATGGACATGAATAGCAAATGTTTTAGACACATTCATTACCAACCTGTTGGCCTTGTACCAGTCTGACACCCTGACTAGTTCCTCCTCACAGAGAGAGTGAAAACGCTGGTAATTATTTACAATCTAAAAGAGAAACATTGAACAAAATAGAACATGTGAAAAGAGTGCATCGAAAAAGTTTTTATTAAATAGTCAGAGATGGGCGAAAAGTACATCGAAAGTACTTAAGTACTAAGTACAAGTACTCGTAAATCAATGTACTTGAAGTAGTTGCCCAAGTACTCAAATAAAAAAGTACTTTCAAAGTACAAGTACCAAGTACTTTTTAAAGTACTTAGAAGTACCAAGTACATTTACTATACAATTAAAAAACTAATAATTTATACTGTTAACTCTGATAGTACATCTCTTCAGTGACTTTTTTTACTGCTAGTACATCTTCTCAGTGACTTTTTCTCTGATAGTACATCATCAAAGCGACTCTTTTCTCTGATAGTACATCATCACAGTGACTCTTTTCTCTGATAGTACATCATCTTAATGACTCTTTTCTCTGATAGTACCTACATCATCGCAGTGACTCTTTTCTCTGATAGTACATCATCAAAGCGACTCTTTTCTCTGATAGTACATCATCACAGTGACTCTTTTCTCTGATAGTATATCATCACAGTGACTCTTTTCTCTGATAGTATATCATCACAGTGACTCTTTTCTCTGATAGTATATCATCACAGTGACTCTTTTCTCTGATAGTACATCATCACAAATCACAATGACTCTTTACTCTGATAGTAAGTACATCATCACAGTGACTCACTGTACACGTCCACACGCTTATAATTCGTCAATGTGTTTGGTAAATATTGGTTGTGATATCTAGGTATCAAAAATTATTATATTCAATGTACTTAAATTGGTCAATATAACTCAGTCTCTATACATGATTGTATGTCAGAATATATAAATATTCACCGTCGCATAAAAGTATACAATGTCTTACAGTCTTAGTTTTCGATTCTACTGTTTGACAAAGTTTTCAATTTTACTGCTTGACAAACAATTTTCCAACATGTTGGACCTCTTCAAACTCTAGTTTTTATCCAGTTGCTGTAAATACAGTTTTGATGAGATAAAGAATTAATTTTGTACAGATTTTAGAACTAATCTTTCAAAATCTCTTGACTGAAAAGAAAAATGTACTTTGCAAAGTACTTTTTACTTGGAAAGTAACAAGTACTTGTAAAAAGTACTTCAAAGTAATTATTCAAAGTACTTTTTGGAAAGTACTTCAAGTAGTACTTGAAGTACTTACTTGTTACTTAGTACTTTTACTTGGTACTTGGGAAGTACTTTCCCGCCCATCTCTGTAAATAGTTATAGTATTTATTATAACAATTAAGATATAATTTATTTTATTGTTTATTTGTACTTATGTTTATTAATCACAAGGTATGAACTGAAATATAAAACCTGAAGAACTAACTAACGAAAGTTAGTTTGAATTTCTTCTTCAGTTTCCCTTGAAAGAGTGTGGCGAAAATTTTCTTTGATAAATTGTACAACAGGGGCCACTGCGGTATTTTAATAGGTCTTGCAACTCAATTATAAACATGAAAGTAAACTTTTAAAAAACACTGTAAACTATAAAATGAATAACAGAATTATAAATTAATTAAGATAATAAAATGAATAATTTGAAATAAATGTAGAAATAATAATACCTACCTCTATATTATAATTAATAATATTTGTATATCTTGTAAATATATAAACTGAAATGCTAAGAAATAGTAAATTAAGTTCATTCTAACAAAAAAACAATGACTGCACAAAATAATAAATAAAATGAATCTAATCGTTCAAATATCGACATACCGAAATATACATTATACATAATATGGGCCAAATTATAAAGAAAAAATATTATAAATTAATCTTTATCCAATATGCATTAAAAAATATACAATATTAATTATACAATATACATTATAACTTATTTAATATGTATACATTGTACAATATCCATTATACATCCAATATACAAACAAACATTCAGTTAAACATACAAACTTATTTCCATTGCTGCAGCAAATTATGAATGTTATACAAGGAGTCCAATGCGTCACTCTGGTAAATTACTGATGAGGTGGACTGGGGCAGAGAGTTGATATGTGTACAGTCAGCAGAAAGTAACGGCTAATGGTAAAAAGTATATGTAGCACTCATAGCAACTGGTATATTAAGTATAATCAATATTGAAGTCATTAGGCAGTATAATATGAGTAATGAAATACATTAATTGTTTGAGGTAACAAAGAAAAGAAATAATAAAACTCGTGATTTTTAGTGGTATTCATGGTACCAATTAAAATAACAGGTTAAACTGAATTCTTTTTGTTGTCCTCTTCAAAATGAATAGATTCCAATGATCATATTTTCATCATTTATTTAGTAATATACAATAGAATTCTTTGTCCGGTTTATAGGGTAACTTACGAATTATCGGTCGGTACTACTTCTTCGGTCATACAAGAAAAACCAAACAAACCAGTATTAGATAGCACTGTGTAATAATAACAAATTTTATATTGTTTTTACTTATATGAACGAAGATGTAGCACCGACCGATAATTCGTAACTAACCCTAATTCGCATTAGGTATTATGACTTTACTCTAATTAAACTATTTTATATCGATAACATTCTACTAACATTTTTTCTTAATTATTTTGCTCGTTCTCCTTCATTTAAATACCAATAATTTTAATTAGTGTCTCACCATTAGTCGCATATATCAATAGTTATAAGATATTGTTTCCATTTGGCAAAAAAGTCTACGGTAATGCCAACCAGTATTTAATTTACTTTTTTGTTTTTCTATTAGGTTTATGACAATATGCTTTTAAAATCATAGATCTTAAGAATAACGTAGAAAATTGAATGGTATCGAATACTGTGCTGGTGTAGAACGACTTAATGATACTCAGTGAATATTTCTCTCCGTCTGGAATATGTTTGGGATTTATTATATTATCACAATCCAAGTTATTCTATTGTTATAGTTATACCCTAGTTATTGTTAATATGATAAAATAGTTATTGTTATATTGTTATTGTGATACAATAGTAATGGTTATATTGTTATTGTGATACAATAGTAATGGTTATATTGTTATTGTGATACAATAGTCATTGTTATATTGTTATTGTGATACAATAGTAATGGTTTTATTGTTATTGTGATACAATAGTTATTGTTATATTGTTATTGTGATACAATAGTAATGGTTATATTGTTATTGTGATACAATAGTTATTGTTATATTGTTATTGTGATACAATAGTAATGGTTATATTGTTATTGTGATACAATAGTCATTGTTATATTGTTATTGTGATACAATAGTAATGGTTATATTGTTATTGTGATACAATAGTAATGGTTATATTGTTATTGTGATACTCTTTGTATCACAATATATATATTTGCAATGTATAACCTCCCTGAATATTTAAAATGATGTAAACAGTACTCTAACATACATATTTGCCTAGGTTTCGGTCCGTTTTGGTCAGTTACTGTGTATCTACGCACCGGTTTCAAGTGATAAACTGATAACCTTTTCTGCTAATCTAGCTTAGTTTTGAGGTCGTCATTTTGAGCGTCTGGCGGGGGCAACCCACCACTGAAAACGTCTGGCAGTAACATTTAATGATCCATGTGGTTAAGCTGGATATTTTGCAATTAGTTTCAAGTGGTAACCTTTTCAGCAAATCTAGCTTAGTTTTGACTACCATTGAAACCCCGCCCATGACCACACCCACCAGGTGAGACCCGGCAGACGTACAGATCCTAGGTCGGCAATTGGTGACAGACACTGTGATACTATTTAAAATCGGTAACTTTTTCAGCTAGGCTGACCACCCTGGGCTCCTGCTCTATATTTCAGATTATTAAATAATCTCATATTTCATTTCAACAATAAATTCGTGAAGTTTTTAATTCCTTCTAAAATCTTCAAAATAATAAACAAAACTTGGTATCTACAATACAAAAGAATTTTCTGATGAATTTCTAATTTCCCAATATTTTGAAATAAATTGTTCCACATTTTGAGATAAATTATTAAACATTTTAAATAAATTATTAAACATTTTAAATAAATTATTAAACATTTTAAATAAATTATTTAACATTTTAAATAAATTATTTAACATTTTAAATAAATTATTTAACATTTTAAATAAATTATTTAACAATTCAAATAAATTATTAAACATTTGAAATAAATTATTAAAATTTGAAATAAATAAAAACAATTAATTAATAAAATAATATGAAGACTTGGTATCAACAATACGAGTAATTAGCACTAACCTAGCTAACACACCTCAAATCAAATCAACTCGAAATATCTGGATGTAATTTGAAGTATTTAAAAAATCGTGTTGAATTAATATAATATTATAGTAAACATATGTTAAATTTACCACGACGTAATGTCCGCAACGAATTGTCTGCTACGAATTCACGAGTTATTATATCTATGTATAATGCATCTAATTAACTAGGTATGTCATTATTATGCAATCATCCTAAAAGATTTTGGAATATATTCATTAGTTTATGTGAACTATATTTATATTATTTTATTGATGTTTGTGCAACATCATTCCTGTTTCATTTTTTTATCTGTCTGTGTATCATTCGTGTCACTTTTTCTTTCTGCGCACCATTCGTGTCTCATTTTCTTTCTGTGTATCATTCGTGTCTCTTTTTCTTTCTGCGCACCATTCGTGTTTCATTTTCTTTCTGTTTGTACGCGTAATCACCAACACAATAATTTTAGAGAGCAAACATCGTCTCTAAGCAGACTCGCATCCTAAGCCAATGTCACTAATCTCTCTTTACAAAACATGAAATAAAGCGTATGTATGTAGTTATATTGGGGTAGTATTTTGTTATATTTAATCAATCAATATATATAACCTACTGACACGAAAATTATGAGATCTATAACTATATTTTCAGATATTCAACTTAACTGTAGCTACAAGAAAAAACATTTTCGACAGAGAAATTGGCAGTGTAATGTTGCCCGGTAGACCTGTGAAAACTAGCTACCTTGTAATTAGATAATAATTCTCACAACTCTCAAGTAGATGTTGTACAAGGAGAGAATTGTGTGAAGTTCCTTTCACTTTATAATGTTTACATTATAGCTCATGTATGAAACCATAAATAATGTTTAAAAGGAGTCTCATTTGCACGTTAAATATTGGTTTATGGAAACTACCTTCTACACTGAAGAGAACTAATATTTTAAGAGAATTAATTAAGAGAACTAATATTTCCACATAAACTAATAAATTGAATATATGAGGAATATTTTAGACGTAATGAGCAAAGTGTTTGAATGCGTTCTCTAACAATTGTAATATATTTAAACAGGTGTCAAACCTTTTCTCACCCTTGATTCGAAGGAATATCGACACACATTACACAAATTGAATAAACTGAAATTTACAACGCGGTGAATTGACCTGCGAGAACTTACCATGCGGTGAATTGTGTGCGGTGAACTTTCCGGTGTTGAATTGGGGGTGATGAGCTTACCTGCAATCAATGAGATAACGTGTTAGACAACTAAGGTTAGTATGTTCAAAGATTATAATACTTAAATGTTTCTATTTTTCATTAGGTATATTCTAGAAAAGTATATGATTCTATAATAAAATAGTACATGACTCAATACATGATTTTATATATGATTCTACATGATTCAATACCAGTACATGATTCTATACCAGTACATGATTATATACCACTACTTGATTCTATACCACTACATGATTCTATACCACTACATTATTCTATAACACTACATGATTCTATACCAGTACATGATTCTATACCAGTACATTATTCTACACCATTACATGATTCTATACCACTACATTATTCTATAACCTATACCACTACATGATTCTATACCAGTATATAAGCTTATTCTACGAAATAAGCAGAAGCAATCACCCATTCCATCAACTGTGTGGCGGAAATGACCTAACTAACTGCAACAAGTGGGCTCTAAATATGTTCTCGGGAGTAAGACGAATGGCTGGTCTTATCTGTTCTTCTTTTAGCGTAGTATTCTTCTAATGGACACACTGAGGCAGACCTTTGATGGTGCTTATCAGGGATAAAGGACTCTCTAATATAATTGGTGAGTGAGAGAAGGTGAAGAGGTGAGCCATAGAGGGAGAGTGAAGGGTGATTTTATAGAAATATAATCTTTGTAAATTGTAGTTTTCATTAAGTTAGTAAAACAAAATCATATGGGATAGTGTAGATATAGGAATATTGACTATAGGGTCCAAACGTTTAGCAATTTCGTACAGTTGTTTACTATTTACAATGTTTAAATATACTGACAGTTTGTAGAACGTGTAACAGTGGTTGATGGTACACCCTCCGTGACACGTTCTATCAAACTGACTCTAAATTATATTATCAAAAAATAGTACAGAATCAAGTAATGGTCAGAATAACATAACGATACCCCTTTTAGAGAGTATCGAAATCGAAAAGGGAATTGATATCTCTAGTGTTTATGGAAATATGTGATATATTAATGTAATTGAATAATATTAATTCAATGTAGATAATTGGATATCGTGGTGCTTTGAAAGAGTTATTTATTTCAAATTTACAAATAATTGAATTAGAGTATAATACTTGATACAATGACTTACTATATATAACATAAGAAGATCGATCTTATTACTCACACTTTTGGAACCGATCCCAAAAATATAACAGTAATAAATCTAGTACGGACTTAACCCTAATGATTTTGACTATCAAAATGTACGGGAAAGTTTGACTATGTGTTTAAAAAAACGTGTCTTATTAATATACGGTACTGTATATTTTACAAGTTGTTAGTATATTTACCAAAGTAATGGGTACCAAATATCAAGTAAAAATATTGAACAAATGAAAAATAAATACATAGGTATATAAGAGATTGGCAACTGAGAGAGCAGAGCTGTGATTGGGTGGAGTGTCACCCAATTAGATATAGCTCGCGTAAGTGTGTATACTCCATGAAAACGTGGACTTAGAGGTGTGATATACGCTGATTTACGCCGATACGTGAATATTTTTTAACTTATAATAGAAAAATAAATTTGGTATTTATGTAAGAGCTAAGTCTAGAAAGTCCGGTAAATTTAAAGAAATGATATAAAGTGATTTAAAAAAGATGTGCTTGGAAAACACACGTCAAATCATCAGGGTTAACTACTTTTAAATATGTTAAAATTGTACAACCGATATACAGGGTGACGCAAAAAAAAGGAAACCCATTTTCAAATTAGTTTATTTTACAAACTATCAAAGCTAGTTTTATTTTTTTTTTTTTGCATCGCATTATAAAAAAGTAAATAAAAATGGCTTGCGCGAGCACGAAATACAGTACAAACAAAATCATAATAGGTTCCATATATGGTAGTAGTAAAAATTAAATCCTAGAATTTTTCATTCTATTAACGTTATTGTTATTGACTCTTTCATTCATGGAAATACATATTCATCACCAATCACGATATCTTCTACAAAATAGGCATTTTTTGCTGAAACCATTTTGCAAAATTTAGGCGGTGCGGTAAATCAGTTCTAAGAGTTCGAGCATTACATTCATTCATCTTGAAAGGATAATATCTCAAATCGTGTTTACCAATTTAGTGGAATGTGTCTTTATCGTAGCTCTTAACAAATTATCAAGCTAGATGCAGGAAAAGTAAATGAATAAAACTATGTTTTTAGAAAATTTCTAGCTTCGATAGTTTGTAAAATAAACTAATTTGAAAATGGGTTTCCTTTTTTTACGCCACCCTGTAGATAGTGCTATTCTCTAAATTCAATATTGTATTATAAAGATATTCAATGAAGATATCATTATCATATTTTGATTAGTATGAGCCACTACAATTCAGAATAAAGCAAGTATAATGTAAATGCAGTCCTAACTCAATTAACTAGTTTGGAACTGTTAGAGTTTCACATGCGAATGACATTATAACTTCTAGATCCTAACTAACTAACTACACTTTCATGAACTCTTGCAATCCATTCTCATTAAGCACTTGCATGATTTGAATGTGAAGATTCACTTCACAGCATGTCAGCCATCGTTATAGCAACTTCAAAACTAAATTCTATAATTACTTTTTCATGATTAGAGTTTTTGACAAACTTATATATACAATTATTATATATATTTTTATATTAAGTTGATTAAGAGCAATAGGGATTGGAAAAACTCGTTAGTTTCAAGGACAAACTAATATTTTAAGAAAGGGAAACACTAAAATTATTAGAATTAACACTAAAAAATATATAAAACTCTTGAGTGAACTAAATTTTAAAATATCTTCTTTCATACAGGAAAATTCTCAATGATTTGATTACTCAATTGCGATTCACATAACTCATAAATATAATCGGACAATAATATCTCAGATTCAATCAATATTGCTATTGAAAATGAGCTCACATGAAGTAATCAAAATACCACATTAGAGTTTTGCAATATTTATCAGTAAATAAATCGAAACTTTTTACGCGTGTATTCATTATAATGATGTAACAATAAACATACTAGGAGAAATGTCAATTTAAGTGATACAAAAGTATTTAGCTCGACATACCCCACATGGTATATTATAGAAAATCATAGCTTAATTATCATATGCTGTATCACATAATTATGATTAATACCGAGCTATATATTATAACATATGATTTACTTACCTGTAGAACCTAGACAAAAAATTATAATCACCGATCGTATTGTTCATATTAGTGATTATAATCGATAATAAATAATTAGACGAAAAACAATTCGTAATTTATAATCAATTTAAAAAACTTATATAGTCAATCGTTTTTCAACCATTATAACCGATAAAAAATCGTGCCGATAATGTTTCATTATTATGTCAGATGTTATGATATTTTACAATAAAATACATCAATAATTACCGCAATGGACAATAATAGACGATATCCCGATTGCAAATTCAAAACTGGGAATAATTTGGACTCAGTCATATGCTACATCATCTGCAATGCAATTGTTTCATGATGTAGAATAAATCAAATATATGTCAGGAAATACACGTTCTAATCAACTTGATTTGTGTTTATGTATTTATATGGTAATTGGTTTCTAGAGCCGGAACTAGTTGTGAATATGGGGTGATCACATTTCCAATTATTGGCTTCATTTTTCACCGGAGAAAGGTAGCATGACATGTGTTTCACAGTCAGTAAGTAAGAAAACGAAACAAACGTGTGAATTAGGTATGTGCTGGTACCGGATTGATAATATAACTCACTAGCATTTCTAATGCATACCTAGTAATAAATATAGTCACATACATAAACAAATAATGTGTACTGAATGTTTTCTCAAAAATACTTATTAGAAAATAAACACATTAAGTTGAGGTGAGTTTTCATTCTCAATGTGGTTAAAATAACTTCCAAAAATAATGAAAACAATTGTTTACCATGGTTTTTGAAAAACTTTATAATGACCTATAAAAGAGTATCAGTTGGAACGTTGTTCTTTTGAAAAGTGACAGGTCATAATCAAATATAAATGAGTTGGTTAGTACCTACACTCAGAGAACGGATTTGTTGATACAACAACAAAAAATTAGATTTTTGGTTATATTAACAAAATAAATTAGTTAGCTATGAGACATCAAAATAATTTTTATATAGTAAATATATTTTTTGGTTACATTTATTTGTTATAGTTGCACTAATAAATTTAAGGTTACAGTAACTAGAGCTTATTAGTTATAGTAACATTACAATAGTGTTACTTCGAAAACTGTATTTTGTTATGTCAACAAAAAGTATATTAAAAGCAACACAAATATTTTTTTATAGCAACACAATTATATTGTATTTATTTTAACAAAAGATTATGAAAGAGATTTTAAAAAAGATTATGCTATTTTAATTACCATTTTTATAGCATCTGGTGTACATGTAAATTTCATTGAGTATCAATAATTAGTTTAATGTTACAAGTTGTCATACAAAAATTAAATGGGAAGAAATGAACATAGAGATGAAGTGGTGCATCCGGGACTCGAACGTACGATCTGTAGTTTCTAATCAGCGTCCCTATCCTCTCAGCCATCCTGGACATGGTAAAAGTAGGATTGGAATGAACTATAAGCAATATGATAACACGCATGCCTATTAAAGTTATTATAAATAAACATTATTTAATATTCTAATGATTTTGTATCTTTTCTTTTTTATTATAAAAAGCAATAGAACATTTCAATTGAATATTTTTATTATATCTATCTATTAATATTTATCAATTTCCTCCTACCTACTACCTACCTATATAGTTACCTGACTTATTTCATAAACCCGCATGGCTATTTAATAATTTACACAAGAATAGCTATTATTGGAAAGGTCCATTAAATATAATTATATACGTAAAAAATATCCATAAAATAATTAAATACTTGGAGAATATCACTTGAGGAATTCTAAATTCAAAGTTATTGCTTAATTAAGGAGTGGAATATTCTTATGAAATCATTTAATCATTTTAAATAAAATATTTAAATAATTTTGCCTACCAAACTTAGTTGAGATATTATCAATTATAAGATCCTGGATTTAAAGTTTTTATTCTATGAGCTCTATTTTGACTATGGAAATAAATTTAAATAGTTTGTAGTGACAGCAATTCTGATTAGAAATTAAGATATGATAATATTCTTATGAAACTATATTAAATCATTCTTTACATGTGAGATTTATATGTATCAGAATACAATAATATTGAAATAATTAAACATGAGACATTTAATTTAGTATGCCCTATCATTCACATTTGGTATACTAATATTCTAAAGAAAACGTACTAACATTATTCTCGCTTCTCAAAGTTGAAAATAATTTTGGGCGACGAAATTAGGCTAAGCATAACAAACAGAAAATGTTGGTCATTTCTAGTATTAATGTATAACTGCTAAATTGCAAAACAACATGTTCATAATATTAAGAATTGTTGTCATTGTTTTTGTATTTGGTTAGTGCTAATATATTTGAGATTTGTTGTATTTTCTCATTTGGCTGTGACATGGACATTGATATTTTATTGGTTTATTTCATGTTGTTAGATTATTGTAAAATAAACAAATATAACGTAAAAATGAATTTTGTAAAAATAGAAAGTATTGTTTTATTCACAATTTTATATACACAAAAAACAAACACATTAACACAGTTGCCTCAAATATTGCGTAAATTTCTATGAATAATAATCAGACATAACTAGTTACAAATAAATATGACATATTAGAGTGGCATGGTTTCTCTGGAACAATAATTAATAAAGGTACGTTTTGCATGCAGCGATTGTTGCGATCATCACTCAACAATAATCGTCCAGCAATAGAAATACATTGACTTATAGCTCGGCGGTAATCGCTCGTTGGAAAACAGCTCCATAGGAATAGCATTGAACTAGTGCTTAGCGATAATCACTAGGCGATGACCGCAATTAACAATCGCTGCATGCAAAACGTACCTTAAAGCTTCTATAATGGGTATGAAAGAAAATGAATAAATTTTAGGACGCACTCTTCTATAATAACGACTATTTTTTCCTGCTATACGAATATTTTTTCAGCAATATGATTATTTTTTAGAAATATTAGAACTACTGTTTTAGAGCTATTTCGACTACTTTCATTGTAACTATAATCATTTTCATTAGAATTATATATTCATCAATCGACGATTATAATCGATAATAAAAGATCATACAACAACGACGATGAATAATTCGTCATAAATCCAATCGTTATACACCGTATACTTGAAAATCTTAAAGTCTTTTATCAGACACTCCCTCCAACAGAAAATAATGATAGTGTGGGAAATTAAGATATTTTGATTTAAAAAAGTAATTTGCTCGGTGTATTGTACTAATTCAAGCAGAAAAACAGCCAGGCGGAAAATTGCCAGGCGGAGAATTGTCAATGCGGAAAACTCCCAGGCGGAAAATTACCAGTAATTTTTATAAACATTATTTGGACATAAACACATTCTAAGAACATTTATTCTTTTAATATTATTTGAACTATTCCGATACTACTAAGTTAAAATATAGTCAGTTAATTGAAAATCGAATTAGTATTAAGCAAAAAAAATTCTCTAAATGATGTACCTATGACACCCGATTGGATGTCATAGGTCCATTATATGCAGTATAGGGTCGGACGGGGTATCGGACGCATACCATTTTTATGGGGTATCACTCCGCACCTCTTATAATTTTAAAACCACTTGTTTTAGCCTAAATCTGATTGCACCATCATTTCAAGCATCCTCTTTTCTCCCATGAACATTATGACGCACCATTATCCTATAAATATTTCTAGAGCTAAGTCGCGATGTATGTAATACTCTCAAAACGATCTAAAAAAAGTTTGCACTGGTGATTTTTAATTCCCGCAAACTCTCCAATAATTCTAGAGCCGAGATATATATATTCATATCATTAACAATAATTACATTATGTCAAAATTTCCACTTCTCAGTTTTAACGGTTTTCTCGCCACAACCGTGCGCAGTGATACCCCACATAATTTAGAAGTAGAGGGGTATCACTCCGCATCATTAATAACAATAACTGTATGTGAATTAATGTAAAAAATTATGAGTTATTAGCTCTTAATAAAGGCATAAATATTATATAAGGTGATATCTAATTATAATATTGATTAACAATACCCTTACGATCGTAGTAGTAGTGCTACTTGATGTGGGGGTATTAAGATAGGGAGAGAGGGTATTTATAGGTTGGGATGAGAGGTTATTGAATAAAATATTGATTAACAATAAACCTACGATCGCATTATATTACTTGATATAAATAGTTAACTAATTGCGTAAAATTTAAGTGTTAAATTTGTTGCAGATTCATTAAATATGTATTGAAGAGGTACGGGACAATTAGATTGGGGAGAGGGCATGTAGAGAGGGAACCACAGACAATTAGATGGGGACAGGGGGATTCAGATGGGAGAGGGGGAGAAAAATTCGGGAGAGAGAAAATTTACATTGAGAAGAGGAGAATTTAGATGGGAAGAGAGGGAGATTTCGATGAGAGGAGAGGGCAATTTAGATGGGAGGAGAGTGGGATATAGATGGGAAGAGAGAGAGATTTTGATGGGAGGATAAGGGATTTAGATGGGAGGAGAGGGATATTTAGAGGGTAAAGAAAGAGGTTTAGATATGGGGGAGGAGGGGTATTAAAATGGGAAGAGGAGGGTTTTAGGTGGAGAAGATAAGTGCTGTATTTATGCAATGCGCAGTAATACCCCTTCATGTGCGCAGTGATACCCCTATGTCCTGTACACTCATTAAAAGTTCATCACGAAAAATTGTCAATAAGTATTACATTTATTTAGCTATTATTTCGAAACTAGTAGAGAACCATCCTCATTCAGGACCATTACATCACGAGAAAAAGAGTTTTTCTAGTACATTTAGTTTTTGAGTAAGTACATAGTTTGCGGGATTGTGCGCAGTGATACCCCGTCCGACCCTATCAGATATAACCACATACATACATATAACCACATGTATATATGTATATCTAGCAATTTTCCGCCTTTCAATTTTCCGAACACCCTTAATTATATGTTTCTGATTAATATCGAGCTATATTTTATAACGTATGATCTATTAACCTCGTGAGTCTTGTCCCAAGTTGACAAGGATGAGTACTTAAATTAATTAAAGTTAGAAAATAAATCAAAGATTTATCGAAAAATGGACGATTAGTCTTCTGTATATGCATTTTTAAAGTAATTGGTTTCTAGAGCCGGAACTAGCTACACTCACTGCCAGGTGATCAAATATTCTAATAATTGGCATCATTTTTCGTAGAAGAAAGCTATCATGGTATGTGAATTAGAGTCATTAGGAAGAAAAACAACAGAAGCGTGAAGCTAGTGGAACTATGATGGTACCGGATTGATAAGGTTTACTATTGGGTATCCAACAAATGATGTAGTAATAAATAGTCGAACACATAATTACAGGAATCTATATACTAATACGATAGCGTCTGTGTTAGTGTATGTCTCTTACTATACAAGGTGACCCACAAAAAGTGTACTCAACTTTAAATTCGCATATTTCAATAACTATTGAAAGTACAGTTTAAATTTTAACAAGGGCTCTTCAGGTCGCAAAAACACAGTACGATCTGAAGACAAAATCAATTTTGTTCACCGAATTAAAACTTGTGCCTTCATTTTTTTACTTAAATACTTTTCTCCAGATTGTTTAATTAAGTCTCTCCAGGAATAGTTATATGAATATTCTTAAAACCTAGAAATAAATCTGTTTTTATTGATGGGGATTTTGTCTAATAAAGATATTTTATTGTTTGAACTTACTTCATTGTCCGTTTTTTGACCATTTGCACCACCCTTCAATTAAGTCGTTGTTATATTCACAAAAATAGATAAAAATTTACGAACAGGTTATTTTACAAGTATAAAAGTATAAGTGATTAATATAGATTGCGTTTTTCTGCTGACAACTGACTCTAGATTGTTTAAACAAGCTTTATTTAATAGCTAACCAGGAAAAAATTATAAAACAAATGACATAGCTAGAACCAGGAAATGTTATCATAAGACAATTATGCTGAGGTGTTTGAACACATCAGCTAAAGACAAAAATATGAATATAAACAAATGACTAAGTGTGAATATAACAAAGTTAACTGTGGATGGAGAAAGGTTCAACAAAATATATGATATTTGAAAAAAACTTTTTCTTTAATAGTTGTTGAAATATGCGAATTTAAAGTTTGGTACACTTTTTAGTGGGTCACCCTGTATATCAGGAGTGGGCAGAGAATTTTACCAATGAGAGCAGCACGAGATTATCCTGGAGCCGCATATTCAACTAATGAAAACCCTAACATTAATATATTCAGAAAAAAATATCATTCACGAAAAAGATAAAATATTTGAAAATTTGTGATAAACTTTGAATTCATTCAATATTGACCTGATTTATTATTTGTTCAGTCTGTATCATAAATACAGATTTACAATCAAAATAAAAACAAAAACATATGTATTCAAATTAAATAAATTACGGTGGGGGAAGTGTAAATGCTGCGTCACACATCACCGGGATCTGTCCGGCACGTCTTCGGTCCATCTCAGTCACTCTCTTCTCAGTGCTTCAGTGTCAGTGAAAAAATACATCGTTACTTTAATTTCAACGGACACATTCACACAGTGCCGGCTCTCTCAGTGATAAAAAAAATCACTGACCGGTGATGTCCCGGACGGATCACGGTGATGTGTGAAGGAGCCTTAAGGCTGCTTCACACATAACCGATATCCGTCCGGCACGTCACCGGTCCAGGATTTCTTATCACTGCGAAGAGCCTGTACTGTGTGAATATGTCCGTTGAAATTAAAGTGACGATATTTTTTTCACTTACACCGAATCACTGAGAGGAGAGTGACTGAGATGGACCGGTGACGTGACGGACGGATATCGGTGATGTGTGAAGCAGCCTTTAAGTGGGGACGTTTTGGTCAAGGAAATGTCGGTGGAGGAAGTGAAGGTAAACTGTGGAGCTAAAAGATAACTTAGTTTAGGTAAAAGGTTCTATGGTTACAATATTTAATGGATGAAATGAACTTTAGCTAATTGAATAATTTATTACATTGAATTTACTCTCCATAATTAAACTGTTTGACCGACTGACACGTTGATTTTTGTTGATGAGACCATGACCAAAACCTATTTGTTGATTTCCCAATTTCGTGGAATTTCCACGGGGTCCAGCTTCTAAATATTAAGTAAGAAGACTGTTGTCAGCAATAGCTAGTTACATGTTAAATTATGCTTTTTCTATATCAAATTACAAAAAAATATAATGTATTACAATAAAACATATATAAATTATAAAAAAAATATATAAATTACAAAAAAAATATAAATTACAAAAAAAATATATAAATTACAAAAAAAATATAAATTACAAAAAAAATAATACAAATTTAGTCTAAAGAGCTCCTTTAGAAAGTTTGTATCCAACATAAGACAGTTGGTAATAAAATTCAGTGTTTGGTCCAAGTTATCTTCCCCTAGTGTAACATTAGGGTAATGAAGAGATTGTTTTACACTTGCAAAAATAACTGTATTTATAATCTCTCGCAGATGATAATGACACAATATGGTAGAGTCTTAATTACATGGTTGCAGTAGATGGTACAGATAGTGAAAGAGGTGATGGGCTTAAATGGGCCTGAAGCCCAATTTAGTGCCCCAGTGGAATACTAAGACCCTGACTCCTATACAATGTTGAATCTAGCCTGAACTCCAATCTATTAATTATTGACCAGTGACCACACTCAGAGATATTCTGATGCACCCAGGTGTTTCGAGTTCAGCTTATGGCTTTGTCTCTCAAGCGAGACACTTCAGTGCATCACACTATAATTTGGATGCACTAAAGTGTATCAGTTTGGTGCACTTTAACGTATTAGCTATAAGTTTGTTACAATAATGAGAAAAAAAATGAGGAAAGAATAATCTCCTCATCATTTCAACAAACCTATAGCTTAGCCTTAGACACTGAAATAGACACTGAAATGCAGCGAACTGAAGCACTTTAGTGCATCCAAACTACAGTTTGATGCACTAAAGTGTCTCACTTTAGAGGCAAAGCCATAGGGTGAACTCAAAACACCTGAGTGCACCATTTGGAGTTATTTATTTTTCTCAGTGCGCCTGGGTATAAACACCAGTCCATACAATGTGTCTACAAAAATGTATTCACTGCCATTGATTATATGTACTCAAGGGCCTAGTACATATATTTGTGAATTACATAGCCTAGTAACTAGGCTATGTATAATTCAGTTACTGTTACTTATAGTAACTGTTACGTATCTATGGTACCAATATTATGCATATTTTTGTACTAAAAGGATGAACATTTAAATTCAATTGCACTGGTCCAATGGATACATTTTAGTGGACACACTGTATACACTCTAACCTTATCAACTAATGAATTGAGTCAATCTAACCGTCAAAGAACCTCAAATACTTCATTGTTTATATGATTATTACTCTCCAGATAACAATTATTGTTACCATGTTTTTTGTACTACTTATTAACTGTCTATTGAAATGTATCAGTTGGAACATGTTATCTTGGACAATATAGACAACATGAATGAAAAATGGTTTGAAGTGTAGATTAACTTCATCCCCTAAGAGCTATAGAATAATCATCAGTTCATCATCAATATTATGCCACTTGAGAAAAAAACGGTTGCCCCGTTAAAAAAAATCAGGCCATAATAAGCATCAGTTATTTATCCTTCTTGATATTCAGTAAACAAAAGTATTGTAATAATGGAGTATGATAGAAGAGAGAAAATATTAAGATGTGAATCTGACTTCCTTATTTTAATAATTAACTCTTTTATGTATCTCTTCTAAAGATATACTGCATGTATTAATAGTTTAAAGTGTATCTTAAAAAATAACTATTTTAGAATTTGATAGATTTCAGCAGCTGTCCTCCCAAACCAAATGATTTTAAAAGTTGGTCATTTGCTGGTGCTGACTCAGCTATTTTGGCTGAGTGGTGCGTGGATATGCAGCACTCTGCTGAAAGGTGAATGCGACTCTACGCAAGGAGAAGAGAGATGCTACGATCTTTACGATGATGAGTACGTGAAGCCTGTTTCTTCACAGACATTCCTAGTGAAGTATCGGATGGGTTGTTTCTCCCTCTGCTCCCTGAAAAGATGCTCCTGTTCACTTCTATTACCAGGTAAATTAATGACATCAATAGTGATAAGCTAAGAGGTATTCGATATTAAATACAAGTTTTACTCTTCAGATATGAGATGCATTTTGATGTTCACTGACAAGTCAACTCCACAAACTGCTGACGTTCTCAAGTTGATGGGAACTAACGTTGCAAAGGGAAAACTAACTTCAGCGTCATCCTTACTAGGTTCAACCCTGTGAGGCAATACTGTAATATGCATTTTCATATAGTTTTAGAAAAGATAACAAATTATTTAACAAATCTCTACAGAAAACTGGAATTTGCCTGGAAGATTCAAAATGTTATTTATATTACGATATAATTCTTAACACACATATACATATGTATGCTATAATTGTATCCTATACTGCGAAATGCGACTCCCTCCAATGGAAAATAGGGTTTTTGTGTGATTTTAATGATGGCTGTCATGAAATACGACACCTTCCAAATATAAAAATTATATACGACTCCTCGATCTTAAAATGTGATATTTGAAAAAAAGTTCACGTGAAATATGTCGAAATATGTTTTACATCCTTGTAACTATGATACCAACTAACATTCGGTAACAACACATTTAATTTCAAAGTTAAAGGTCATATAGTTTGCCGTAACTATGAAACACAAATTTTGTTATTATATTTACTCTAATTATTATTGAATTCAAATGATTTCATATCTAATACATGAATATAAATTAAGAGGAGTCAGATTGTTTTAAAATCATCTGTATATAGCTGTCATGAAAAGCGCCTCCCTTGAATTTCTCCCCGTAGCAATACTGAAGAGATACGATTTTTTACCATATGAGGAGTCGTATCGAAAAATTTAAAAGACGGCCTTCATACCCCCAGTTGCAAAACACGACACTTTGCAAAATATCATAGGATAATAGCGTGGTTAGGTTAATTTTATGATATGATTAGGTTAGGATATGAAATTTATACATATAACCAAAACTACGATTTAGATAAATTACATATTTAAATGAATCCTAAACTACGTTTTAGTCGTCTCTTTATTACAAGTCAAAATATTTTAAGATCGAGGAGTCGGATCGAATTTTTGTATTTCAAATGTGTCGTATTTCGCAACTGGGCCATTTTTTTATATGCCAATATTAATTAATCAAACAAACCATTATTTCCAGTTACCCAAACCACGTTATTGACGGGAAAGCTGTGAATGATCACCTACTCTTCCATTCCGGTCATAACGATAAATATCCTTGGCTTCAGATTGATTTACAGAAGTCTTACAACATCAGAGGAATCAGACTCATCACCAGACAGGATCATTTCACTACAGATCGCTTCAACAAAGTTCAGGCAAGGAAAATAACTTTTAGTTTTATTTTTCCCATCAACAGGAAACAAGAATATTATCATTGGTAATAAAGAAGAGGGTATAGCAAATCCTGCACGATAATCACATTGCGGAAATAAGAATAATAGATTAATGTAATGTGCTCAGATACTTCTGATTCCTACCTGTATCCCAGCAGTTCAAGAGGAGTAGGGACCATTGGGTTGCATGTTACACTAAGAAAAATAAACAACTGAATCTGAGACACCCATTGGAGCGTCTCCTTTATTTATTTTTCTATGAAGCGAGACATTTAAATGCACCCAAACATTAGTTCTCTAAGCACTTTAATGTCTCATCTTCAAGTCTACTGAAATTACTCACATCATTGCACTAAAGTGCATCGAACTGAAAAACTATCAACCTCTTGACACACTCAAGTGCATCAAAACAATAGGTTGATGCACTTACCTGTCTCACTTTAGAGACAGAGCTATAAGGGTAAACTCTAAATGCATGGGTGCATCAGTATTCTTCTGAGTTTGAAGACACTTCGAGGACCTATCGCTCATTAATTTCAATGACATCATAATTCACAAATTGCTGATAAGGTAAACTACCTTTCTTAGAGAATATTTATATACTGTTAAAATAACATTTACTAACTATTTTTATCAAGAAAAGTTCATCTTAAGTCAATGTATGTGATGTTATGATTAATTCGAAAGGATGAGAAAAATTAAAAACCATCCCAATGAAAAGTGAATGGTTTTGAGATATGCCGTTATTGAAATTAATGAGCGAAATGATCATTGTTGACGTATGCCGTTATTGAAATTAATGAGCGATTAAATGAATAATTATTATTCACCTAATGGTAAAGGTCTGCTTCTTCTGGCAGGGGACCTTGAAAAAAAATTAAATGAATGACAAGGGTGCTGACACGTCGGTTTATTGAAAAATGGAGAGTAGGAATATTTTTCAACTCACTCCATACCTAACCATGACACGATTAATACCACTTTTGGGATTATGTCTTTTAAATTAGCTACATACATATGAGCTTTTCTTTTTTGAGTTTTTTTAATATTCTATCGCTTTTTTGTAAAATTTATCCTATTTTCAGGTCTTCGTTGGGCAGTCAGGAATTGTGAACAATGACGTTTCGTCTTTTGTTCAAGTTGCCTACATTCTCACGAACAGTCCAACAAAGGGCTATTGGTACAATTTCAGAGTGAGTCTCGCTGATTCCTACCAATATGTGGTTGTAAGAATGAACAACCCTACAGGCTTCTACCATCTGGAGTTACACGAGGTGGAAGTTCTTGTATAAGGATATTCATTGGTAGGTAATAACTCTCACAGTACAGGCATCCCCCGCTTTAGTTACCAAATCACGACTCAGTTTAATTACCAAACGGTAACTAAAGCAAATAAAAGTAACAAGAAATTTATAATTGTCACTCCTCGATTATATATCTCATTTTCTATGAGTTATAGAAAGAAATTTTGTTCTAGAGTTATTAGAGTACTACGTATATAAGCATATTAATAATAATATACAGTCTTTCATTGTTTGTGACTGTGATGAAAAAGTTTAAAGTCGTGCATTTATTAAATGTTTTAAAATCCATCCATAGCTTAACACTCACTCAGTATAGGTGGGTAATTAGTAGATACTTAGACCTCCATAAATATTGTGCTACATTAAACAAACAGTGATTTTATGCTCTATGAAATGCTTCTGGTAGTAGGGTACTAAGTTCCAAGTTATTGGTTGGTTCTACAATTTCGGACACGTCAGAAAAGAAAATATTATAATTATTATTTAACTTCTATTCTAATTGGTATCATGGATACCAATTGAAATCTAAGTTTAATAATGATTATTACATAAACATTTTCACGTGTGCGAAAATATGGAACCGTGCAATAACACGGAACGAACCCTAAAATAGGACATGTTGAATTTCTGAACCAACTGCTTCTAATAACCTCATCTGGATTATAATTTTGATTTTTTTTAGTTACCGTGAAATAATCACAAAAAATTCTCTCCGTTTTCTATGTCTACGAACGGTTCTTATTTCGAAACATGACTCGAAATAAGTACCACTTTCACTTAAGTGAGTTGTACTTAAAGCGAGCTTGCCTGAATTACTGTTACAGCAGCAATGGAGAAGAATGACAGATTTCAATGAAATTTAGAATTTTTACTTGCTTATTATCTTTCTTCGCTATTATTTAATTTGGTTATTATATACATAGAGATCATAATAGTATTTAATCTAAATATTGAATTGTTCAATCTAATATATCTATTGTTCATAGAAAAGTAGCAGATGTATATAATGGGGCTGAAGAGGTTCTTTTATATATATGTTTTACTTGAAATTCTTTGAAATGAGGATTCTCAAAATTTAATGGGTAACTTTAAATTAATTTGAAAAATTGTTTTCGCTAATGAGATTGCGCTGATAACTAAATTAAAAATATAATATCACTGATATTTGGATCTAATGGCATATTTCATTAACCCAAATGACTATTTATCGTAGTTTATGAGCAAGAATTGAAGCATTATCATCCACAAAATGTTCTCATACACTACCTAAAATTCCATCAATAAATTCTAAACCAACGTCATTTACACATAGAGAGCGGAATATTCTACATAGAGAATGGAATATTTTACATAGAGAGTGGAATATTTTACATAGAGATTGAGAATGTTCTACATAGAGAGTGGAATATTGTACATAGTGTGGATTGAGTGGAATATTCTTATATAGTTCCAATTATTTATACAGTTTACAAAATAATTTTAAAGATTTTCTGTTTTCCAAACTCAGTTGGGAAATTGAAATCGTCGATTGTCGGTTTTTTATGGTCGATTATAATAGTTGATAAAAAGATTTTCTATCTGCGTCAATACATGTTCCAACAAAAATCCAATTGTATTTTTTTATAAAATAGAACGGCTTATAGTCTTTATTGCCTTTCATCGGATATTATTGTCACATGATGATTATGTGAAATTACGATATTTAACGCTAAAATTCCATAAATATTTACGGTAATTGACGATCTGCCAAATACAATTTTTCCGACTAGTAATTTACGAATAGTAATCGTCAATTTGGTTGATAAAATTAAAATAGACAGTTATTACTATAACTTACATTGAAATTAATAGTCACTATTTAATTAGGTAGCTCATCACTGCCATGGCTCACATTAGCAGACTAGAGGCAAATTAATAACAGTGTAATTAGCCTCTCTAATAAAATGAAATGGTAGGAGTACACTTAGTTACCTCAGACATTGTTGCAAGAGTAGTTCACTACTCCACCTTAATTCAGTCTAATTACTCCAGAGGGAAATGAAGAGCAGAGTAAATTGCAAATAAAGATCAGGCACAGCATCAGAGTATACCGACAAGAACATTCTACATTGTGATGCAGAGGTGTTGGGCACATTTCAGGTCATCATATCTGATGGAGATTAGATGAAAGACTTTTTATTTAAATTTTTTTACTTCTTGTTTTTGAGAGGAAAATATATTATTTTAAATGCAATTTTGAATATAATTTGTACCCTTAAAAGATAAATTATAAACTTTTTTGCTATGCTAATGATTCTTTATGTCCTTAAAATTTTGAGATATACAATAGAAAAAAAAGATATCTGGAACATACCTAAATTTCTAAAAAACTATTAAGTGTTCATAAAACATTGTTGTATGTTTAATATTTAAAAAAAGAATTGTTTCAAATAATCAAGAAGAGCATTAGAAAAATTTATACTTCATAAATTAAATATATTTGGTATTGTTTACTATTGACATAAAAATACTACGATGTATAGGGTTGGACGGGGTATCACCGCGCACAATCCCGCAAACTCTGTATTTACTCTAAAACAAAATATTCTAGAGAAACTCTTTTTCTCGTGATGAAATGGTCATGAATGAGGATGGTTCTCAACCAGTTTCGAAATAATACCTTAATAATATAATTCTTATTTGCAATTTTTCGCGCACAACTTTTAGTGTGTGTATAGGGGTATTACTGCGCACATGAAGGGGTATTACTGAGCATTGCATAAATACAACACTCCTTTCCCCCATCTGAATCCCTCCTCTCCTTTTTTAATACCCCTCCCACCCAATATCTGAACCCCCTTCTTTACCCATCTAAATATCCTTTTTATCCCATCTAAATCCCCCTCTCTTCCCATATAAATCCCCATCTCCTTCCATCTAAATCAACCTCTCCTCTCATCAAAATATACCTCTCTTCCCATCTAAATCTCTTCTTCCCTATCTAAATCCCCCTCTCCCCCTCTATTTCCCCCTGTCCCTATTTAAATGTCTGTGATTCCATCTCTACATACCCTATACCCAATATAATTGTCCCTCACTTTATAAATACATATTTAATGAATCTGCAACAAATTTAAAACTTGAACTTTACGTAACTAGTTAACTACTTATTTCAAGTAATATAATATGATCGTAGGCTTATTGTTAATAAAAAATTAATTCAAAAACCTCTCACCCCCACCTAAATTTAAATACTCCCTCTCACTATCTTAATACTCCCTACATCAAGTAGTGCAGCTACTACGATCGTAAGTTTATCGTTAATCAATATTATAATTAAATAATACCTTACTCAATATTTATGTCTTTATTAAGAGCTAAAAACTCGTATTTTTTGTATTTATTAACATAAAAATAGAGTTGTTATTGATGCCCGCAGTGATACTCCTCTACCTCAAAATTATGTGGGGTATCACTGCGCACGGTTGTAGCGGGAAAACCCTTAAAACTGAGAAGTTGAAAATATTACATAATGTAACTGTTAATGTTTGTGTTAACATGTTAAAACACTATGAATTTATAAATCAAGGTTCTAGAGTAATTATAGAGTTTTCAGAAATTAAAAATTACCATCGCAAACTTTTTTCAGATCGTTTTGAGAGCACCACATATATCGCGATTTAACTCTACAAAT
This sequence comes from Caprella mutica, assembly GCA_947561585.1. Taxonomy (NCBI): domain Eukaryota; kingdom Metazoa; phylum Arthropoda; class Malacostraca; order Amphipoda; family Caprellidae; genus Caprella; species Caprella mutica. Next base: position 47,417 of record CANNZV010003432.1, read on the forward strand.
ACTAATAGGATAATGGTGCATCATGATATTTACGGGAGAAAAGAAGATGCTTGATATGATGATGCAATCAGATATAGGCTAAAACAAGGGAAATTAAAATTATAAGGATAAGGGATGCGTAGTGATACCGAAAAAAAAGGATGTGCGCAGTGATAACCCGTCCAACCCAATACATACTAAATATTATTACTTTCAGTATTGCAAATTTATCCCTCATGAAAGAATTCTAAATTTTTGATAGGACAACATTAGGAGCTTCTAATTATATATAATATGCAGCAGAGAAGATTACACATACTAGTTATTCGATTTTTTTAATCAATTGTTTTTATCTATGAACTAAGAAATTTGAATATCTATATGTCTCTGTTTTGCAAAGAAAATCTGAAAGCAGAAAGAGTGGAGAGATTTAATTTTCCATGCATTATAAAGTGTCCCGATTTAGTTGATTGGCACACGCTACTATCCACCTAGAGAAAAAGAACAGTGAATTCAATTTATTGATTCTAGACTGATTAGAAGATTATATTCACTCGATGAAGTGATTATATTCACTGAGTTCTCTCCTAATTATTAGTGTACACGTGACTAAACAGGTATTAGATGTGCCGGTAAACCCCATCACCGATAAATCTAAGCAATTCTTCGATGAGATTCTTGGTTGCACCGTAAGTTTATCACAATTCAGTGAAAAACATTAATAGCAAAATATTTACAATTATTCTCAAACCATTTTCGTATTGGTAACTCATGTACTCACATATATTTAAGCAGGCTAAATTCTTAGATAATCAGATATTTATAAACTAAAATTTGGCAGTTCAATGTTCAAACTAACAAGACTTAACCAATTACCAACTCTACAATCAGAACTAAAATTTCAAACTGCAAGAAATGGTTCCCAAACATAGGGTAGAGATAGCTTAGTACTTCCATTTCCGAGGATTTTTCGAAAACAAATTTGCGAAACTAAATTTAATGAAAACTAATTCGTCGAAATCTAATTCGAAGAATACGAGTTTGCCGAAACTCAAATTTGCCGAAAACAGATTTGCCGGGATAAGAATTTTCAGTGAGACAAATATATTGAAATATGTATAAGTGTAACTAACAAAAAATTAAACCAAAGTTACAGAAATGAATCAAAACCATAACCATTATAGTAACAAAATATTCACCCAAAAAATTTAATTTACCATATTATCTTAGACCTAATTAGCAAACCCTACAGTTAGTCTGAAAAAATACATTTAGATCATCGATGAAATGATAGGTTTCTAAGCATATAGAAGAATTCATGTATATCAAAACCAAGTAATTTCTTCTATTTAATCTGCATTGCAATTATAGAGATTGGTCAAATGTTCTTCCGAGAAAATCACTTGTTTTACATGAAAATGAATATTAGAAAATGATATTGGTGTGTTTTATAGCTTATTTCTAAATTGGCAGTTGATAGGGTTCACTCGGCTAAAGAGGTTTATGGTAAGAATATAGTTAGTTCACTACAGGGTGTTCCAGTAGTCTAGTATTCATTTAGATATTCATCTCGACAACAATTAAGAATATGAAAAATTGCATTCACATTATCAAAATATCTTCTATAATATATCATTATTATGGTACCATCTTACTACTAATGATTGGCCAACATACAGTATTTGAGGACTAGAAATCTCACTAACACTTCTGAAACACAATATATATAAAGACCACATAGGAAAAATCATTGATATTACGTACATTTCCAATATTTTTGAATTAGGTTCAATTTCATTTATTTTGAGGTGTATTGAACAATATACTATGATACACAAGTGGAAAAAACAGAGTAATCCAATAGAAATCAGCTATTTAAGAGTGTTCAGAAACGAGTCTTGCCATTAACCCTAAGAATTTCAGGTGTGCTTTCTAATCGCATCCTATTAAAATTATTTTTTATCTTTCATGTCATATTCCTTTAAATTTACCAGCCTTTCTTGACTTTGTTCCTACATAAATTGCCAAATATATTTTGTATATAATTTTTCTTTAATATTAACGTATCGGCGTAAATCAGGGTATATCACTTAAATTAGGAAATCACTTGTAATGTGGTTACGTGTGGCAACCTAGAAATACAGTTCGGTTCGGTTATCCTATAAGCACACATCAATCTACGTTTACATGAAGTACACACACACGTGCCAGATATGATTGGGTCACACTTCAGCCAATCACAGCTCTGCTCTCTCAGTTGTGGATCAGTGTGCTTTCATCGCGGGAAAATTCATTGCAGTAAATTCATCGCATGATAAATTCATCTCATGGCAAATTCATCGCAGGGTAATTTCATCACATGGTAATATCACCGCAAGGTAATTTCATCATATGGTAATTTCATCGCATAGAAATTAATAGATGAATTTACTGCGAGGAAATTACCGGCGATGAATTTACCATGCGATGAATTTACCATGAGATGAATTTACTGCGAGAAAATTATCGGCGATGAATTTACCATGCGGTGAATTTACCATGCGATGAATTTACCATGCGGTGAATTTACCATGCGATGAATTTACATGCGAGGAATTTACTGCAAGGAAATTACCGGTGATGAATTTACCATGCGATGAATTCACTGCAATGAAATTACCGGCGATGAATTTACTGCGATGCCAATGTCTTATATACCTATGTATTTATTTCTCCTTATATGTTCAATAATTTTACTTGAAATTTGTAACACATTAAGTACTATATATACTAACCACTTGTATAAAATACAGTAACCATATGTTTATAAGTAACACATGTATTTTAAAACACATAGTCAAACCTTCCCGTACATTCTGATAGTCAAACTCATTAGGGTTAAAAGAAAAAATTGCTCAGAGATTCGTGGAGTGGGAGGTACCAGCACAGCATAATCTGAAAACAATTCAAAGCTAAACAAGAGCTTTGTATATACTAGCTCTTTGCCAATTAGTAAGCGTAAGTACCAAGATTTGCAAGTCATCAAAAGATTCTGTGCTGTCAACAATCAGTCATTTATGAAGATTTTAAAACTAGTGATGCTGGTGTGGACGATGAGTAGGAGCTGAAATTGTCTTATTTGTTCCTTCAATTTTATAACTTATGTTACCTTGGTTTGCCTAGTGTAACTTGTATTGTAATTTTGAATTAATTAATTAACATCAAATGCAATAATAACAGATAATTGACGTATACCCAAATTTTATGGGGTCTTGCTATCCTTAGAATCATAAAATAAATCATATTATACTTAAATTTTGTGAGAGGTGGAGTTTTTAAAATTGTCAAAAGTAATTTAACTAACAAAGTAGTTTGATATTGAGCTATTAGGTCAGCAAGTTAGAATTTGAATTATATCCAATTAACATAAGTGTGACATCACTGGTCTTTCGTATGTGGTATTCATATATTATTTCAAAATACAATATTGTTTTGAAATACATAGTATTTCTTCATTACAAAAACTAGATTTGGAAATTGGAAGATTTGATAAAAAAATATATTGCAGTGCCATTCCTTCAAATCTCCAGATGATTTTAAAAGTTGCGCATTTGCTAGTGCTGACTCAGTTATTTTGGCTGAGTGGTGCGTGGATATGCAGCACTCTGCTGAAAGGTGAATGCGACTCTACGCAAGGAGAAGAGAGATGCTACGAACTTTACGATGATGAGTACGTGAAGCCTGTTTCTTCACAAACATTCCTAGTGAAGTATCGGATGGGTTGTTTCTCTCTCTGCTCCTTGAAAAGATGCTCCTGTTCACTTCTATTACCAGGTAAAGTTGAAGACATGAACAGTGATAAACTAAGAAGTATTTGAAATTAAATACAAGTTTTACTCTTCAGATATGAGGTGCATTTTGATGTTCACTGACAAATCCACTCCAGAAACTGCTGACGTTCTCAAATTGATGGGAACTAACGTTGCAATGGGAAAACTAACCACAGCATCATCTGTACATGGAGACTAGTGAGTTGAAACTTTCAAAAACATTCGAATAAATATTAATTTTGGGTACAACTAGTTCCAACGTTCGTGGATTGAATGAAACTTTATTTTAACTTAGCTATTCTTTTCAAGCGATTTTTATGTACTCATGAAAACACATTCCACGTACTCTTTGTATTATATTCATTTTATGATTATGTTGATGGGTTCTTTTCGTTACTCAATTTTTTTTTATATACATCCACGAAATCAAGTAATAAAAAATCATTCAATCGAGCATGTCACTCAACATCAACGAATCTGAAACCAATTCCTGGTGTAACTAGTTCTTTAGAATTACCATGATGGATAATCTGATCATACTATAATTGAATAAATGTTTATTTTTCGAAATTGCTTTTATTTTTACATGATTAAAGTTTGTATATATTATTTTCCTTACTGACCCGTAAAACTGGTACACCCTGCATATAATTACTTCTGTTTAACCAGTTCTCCAGAAAAGGTTGTGGACGGGAAAGCTGTGAATGGCAGAGTATTCTACCACTCAGCAGGGGGTGATTCAAATTCCTGGCTTCAGATAGATTTAAAAGAGATGTTCAAGATCAGAGGAATTAGGGTGATCACCAGGCAAGATAACTTCCGAGCAGATCGATTCAACAATGTTCAGGTATACTTCACAAAGAATTAGTGCCATTTATTATCACTACTGCCTGAAAAGTTCCTATAATTTGCTCTGTACTTCTAAGTAATAGTGTGTATAATCCCTTCGACAGATTTACGTTGGGAATACAGCGATTGTCAGCAAAGATTTTTCTCCCTATACCCAAGTCGTGTTCATAGCTAGAAATGCTCCATCACTTGGCTATTGGTACAACTCGAGATTGAATCTCATTGAAGAATATCGCTATGTCATCTTTAGATTGGACAACCCAGGCGGTTATGACAACCTGGAGTTACTTGAGGTTGAGGTTCTTGTATAAACAAGTAGATTGAAAGTAAAGACAGTGAGTTCATCCAGTTGTAGTGACATGTAATCATTAGCTTAATTAGTTTCGGAATAAACTATCAAATAAATTTATTTGGAGTTAAATCTTCAATCTATAATATATTTAGAATCCTCTTTGTTAGATTTAGATTCTCAATGTACTTACCAATCTAACGATTTGCTTGTATGTTTCGTAGTTAGAAATAACCATCCATTATGCAATATGCAATCAAATCAATATAGTATATAATAGTCAGGAAACATGTTTAATTTATGTTTCCTAATCACGGGTCAATTCGTAACGTAGTAGCAGTTAAATAACATAAATGTTGTGTTACAAAATATCAATATTATACAAACATCGATCGAAGTTGATTTCATAATAAGTAAAAGTTATTTTGAAGGCTCATGCCTTCTTAATTTTAAATATTTGATGCAATTAAATACTTTCATATTTTTTATTTTAATATTTCCCCATAAGCAACAATATTTGTGATGAATATGAAAGAGGCAATTTCTATTATTGGAATCGATTTCTATCTACATATATACACTACATATGTTATAAGCAAATTAAAATAATCATTATTATTGGTGAGTGTCATTGACGGTGTGTGTCAATAGGACTGTTTCATATTTTCGGGCACGTAAGAAAATTATATGATGATTAAACTCACAGTTCAATAATAATTATTCTATATTTAAAATGCGGAATCGTCCTATAATTCGGAACTTACCTTCATTAGATATAAAAGTCTATACATACTTTTGATATATTATTTGCACTTGTTCAGCGAAAGTAAATATCCTAGTAGAGAGTAATATTAATGGAGAAATAATAATCTTCATGAATTAATTGAAATCACATAAGATAAAGGAATTTTCTTAATAAATCTAAATATCATAGCTTTAATATGTTTAAAGAATAGTTCACTGAAAAAATTCTTGATGTTCAATATCATATCTACTCTAGGATTCTAATAAAGATTTTCCTTAGGATAAGCCAGACAAGGTGAAGATGCATTTTTTATTATCCTGAACATGACTTATCCTTTGCCAGCTAGCAGGAGAAGACTGCACATGTATCTTCTGCTGTTGCTATATTGGTGTAGATACAGACTGAAGTTGTGACTTGGATGAAATGAAGGATTGCAACGTACCAAAATGGATGCATAAACTAGATGTCTAGTAGTAATGTGAGTCAAGAATCTAGTAGCAAAGTTAGTCCAGAGTCTAGTAGTAATGTAAGTCAAGTGTCTAGATATATTTATCATTTTTATCACTGTTATTTATCATTTTTATCACTGTTATTTATCATTTTTATCACTCTTGTTTATCATTTTTATCACTGTTATTAATCATTTTTATCACTCCTATTTATCCTTTTTATCACTCCTGTTTATCATTTTTATCACTGTTATTTATCATTTTTATCACTCTTGTTTATCATCTTTATCACTGTTATTTATCATTTTTATCACTCTTGTTTATCATTTTTATCACTGTTATTTATCATTTTTATCACTCCTATTTATCATTTTTATCACTCTTGTTTATCATTTTTATCACTGTTATTTGTTATTTTTATCACTCCAATTTATCATTTTTATCACTGTTATTTATCATTTTTATCACTGTTATATATCATTTTTATCACTCCCATTTATCATTTTTATCACTGTTATTTATCATTTTTATCACTGTTATTTATCATTTTTATCACTGTTATTTATCATTTTTATCACTCTTGTTTATCATTTTTATCACTGTTATTTATCATTTTTATCACAGTCTTGTTTATCATTTTTATCACTCTGGTTTATCATTTTTATCACTGTTATTTATCATTTTTATCACTCTTATAACAGATAAAAATGATAAACAAGAGTGATTAAAATGATAAATAACAGTGATAAAAATGATAAACAAGAGTGATAAAAATGATAAAATAGGACTTCTTCAGAGTTTCCGTACTATCATGAGCTGTAGCGCACGCTGTCAAAATATCCTTGATATACGATTTTGCGTTAACTTTAGCGCCTTCTTTGACGAAAATGAGAATAGATCTCCAAGTTCCAACTGTCAGAGATGGCAGCCCAAACCATCACAGAGGCAGGCTTTTGGCGACGGAAAACAGTCTTTACGGATGGAGGGATACTGTCAACACTTTTTGCCAAAATTCTGTCGTTCTGGGAGTTGAATTTGGCCTCCATAGTAAACATTTTCTCATCCAAATAGACAATCTCACCGGCCTGCGTGCCATCTTTCATTGCATTCAAAAGAATCTTCGATCTGCCCAGCCTCTTCTGTTTCTGCAAGTCCGTGAGCTGTTGCATGTTGGTCATTTTGAAGGGGGACAACTTGAGGTCTTCTTTGACAATGGTTCTCACACTTTTTTCTTCGTTATCCATACTCTTAGCCATCTTTCTCATGCTTCGCTTGGAGTTCCTCTTTATCCCGCTCCCTAATGTCTTTGATTTTGGTTGGAGTACGTGCATTGCGAGGTCGTCCATTCCTGGGTCGATCAGCTGTCTCAAGTTCTTGGTAGCGTTTAACAGCATCCCTAACAGTCGATTTCGGCGCTTTTAACAGCTTAACAATATCTGGGTTTGTCTTCCCCGCGCAGTGTAGCTGAATAATAACCTCACGTTGAGTCATTTTTACAAATGATAAAGTAAATTTATCAAAATTTAGACCTGGAACATTAAAGTATATGATTATAGGAAGAGAATGAGATATAAATGGATAAATTCAATAAATAAATAACATCTTTAATTTTAAAAATAAAATTTGATCGGGGACTTTCTCCGCACCCTGTAGTATAGGACTATTTACTAAGGAACTTCATTTGGCATATGCTCTATCACGACTTATCATTTGCCAGCTAAGAATTACTGCACATCAATATCTATATTGGCAGATGCAGACTGAAGTTATGACTTGGATGAAATGAAGGATTGCAACGAACCAAAATGGATACATAAACTAGATGTCTAGTAGCATAGTAGAAAAGTAAATAAAGTCTAGTAGCAAAGTTGAGAATCTAGTAGCAGAGAAAAGAGACAGAAATTATACACATCCAAAACTATTTGAACATCTGTCATAAGAAAATGATGTGAAAACTTATCTATTTTCGATTGAAATTGAACTGAGTATAAGAATTATCTACTTTCCTGATAATATTTTCAAAACGTTGTCTAAGTATTGGAACTCATTTGTACCACTAATGTAGTGTATTACACAAGAATGGGGCCAATATGGTACTAATCTATACATTATCCATCAGGATAAACTTTATGATATGAAGTGTGAAATTAGTGGAACGTTAAAAAGAATTATCTTTCATAGATAAATAATTTCTAAAAAGTTTCTCTCTTGTAATTAATATAGCAAAATAATTTCTAGTAAGTTTTTCCTGTAATTAATATAGCTATTTCTGTAAGTTTTTTTTCTCTAATGAACATAGCTTAATTAGCTCTAGGAAGTTTCATTTAATTAACTTAGTATATATAATAATCTGGAAAACACGTTTATATTGTTACCAGATATTTTTAACTTTCTCTCATGGATATATGCTGCAGAGTGTATATGAAAGAAGAGAGTTTATTAAGAGTGTTTTAAAATATATTAGCTGTAAAAATAGTAAATGAGAAGAAGATTATACATAGTTATTAATATTCTTGTGAAGTTTTCAGATGTCAAAATAATATCTTCAATTCTCTGCTATCAAATATCACTCTACATTGATCGCTATCAATGAATATATTAAAGTTAAACTCTTCCTTATCATCTGCTCTCTCATTCTCGGACTGATATCTTTGGTGTCACAAGTTTGCAGGAGATCAACCAACGAGTCTGGTATACTACCGCACTGTATTACAATAGCTGATTCAAAACTCCCTTGACCGTCCTTGTACATCCTTCTTCTTCATAATAGGGTTTCAGCTTCTCCACAATGGGTTCAGTCGCACATTTGTATAAAACTGCGCGATGGTTTACAAGCTAGATGTGAGACTTTAGAAGAAGGGAGACAAGTTAATTCTACAATAGACTTGACACTGAGTTTCTCATCCTCTCCTACCATCTTGCGCAATAGTATTGAGAGAACGACGTCTAATGATGACTGGCAAGTCTATCCATACATAGAACAGGTGCAATAATTCACCCCTTCAGAATCTGAAGCATGACTTCTGCAAAATCTGCCAGCTCTATTGAGAATGTTGCTTCAATGTACATTTGTAAAGATTTTATTCAAGTTTTCCAACTCACAATGGAATACAGTGTTGCCCTCTGCCGTCATGATTTGGGTGTCAGATAGGATGAAGCGTCATCTTGGGCATTGACCTGGGCAGTTTCCAACTTCAAGCAAAAATCTTCGCCCTCTGAGTGGTCAAGGCTGTGCAATATCTTGATGAGCTGTTTGCTTCTGAACTAATGCCTGACAGTTACACAGAGAAGAAAGCGTTTCTGTAGCTTCTATTTATCTTCTGAAATTGCACAGGTGAGCTCTTCTGGACTGAGGTCAACGTCGTCAGATATGAATAGTCCCTTTATATCCTTGTTCTTGCTAAATACTCGCAGAATATTATGGCGAGGAAAGAGAGCGACCTCCATTTACTCGTTTGTGGTTTCGAGGATGTACGCTCTTGCAGAGCATTATAAACGATGATATTGGAGTTTTGCACTAGCCAGAATGAGAACTCCTCTCGATTTACCTTCGTGAAGTGGATATAGTCTTTGATTGCGTCGTTCTACAGGCATTTCAATAGTTTTCTCACCTAGAGACTAGTTCAGTAAAACTCCTCTGTTATGAAGCACTCGGGTAATGGGTACCTGAATTATGATATGCGCTTGAGCTATGAAGTTGTTTTCCATGTTTAAATTATAGAAAATGATATGTATCAAGAATTAAGTCATAGTTACCCAAAAATTACCATAATTTTCTATAATTTTAATCATAAAAAACTATCAAGAGTGCACCTGAGATTTGAAGGGACTCTGAATTATGATGAAACCAACACTTCATAAATATTAAATTAGGAGTTCATCTGTAATTGGCTAGTGAGAAAACTTCTACTGTAAATCATATTTCTACCTAGTTCATTGAAATGAAGTATGAGTAAATTCGTTTATATTTTATATAGCATGATGGAAATATTTGAAATAAGAGTAATCAATTTTATTTTAGGTATCGCAAAACTTACAGCCTGAGAATAGTAATTGGCTTTTGAGAACACGTGTGAATCTTTTGCTATCTAGTCTATTGAATTGAAATACCAGGAAATTCATTTATTTGAAAAAATAACATTGTATATTATTTTAACCTCAGTGTCACAAAAATTACGGCATGAGAATAGTTATTGGCTTTTGAGAACAGCTGTAAATCCTTTGCTATCTAGTCCATTGAAATGAAATTCAGAAAATTCATTCATGTTTTATATAGCATGGTGATAATATTTGAAAAAATAATAGTGAATCATATTGTAAGTATCACAAAACTTCAGGATCTTTGTTTTGAACACCTCTATGAAATCGATCTAAATCCTTTTCTCTGCCCTTGATTCAACACGTCCGTTTTCTTAGCTCTTCCAAGATGGTAAGACTTCTGCTCTCTCAGTTTTGCGAACAGAATCCTTGAATTTCACTTTGTCACAATTTTTTTTCACTTTGGTCACAGCCTGTAGAACAAACTTTACGAGGTGATTGATGATGCCATTGGGAGGTACATGTTCCGCCTGTTTCGACATGGTCGGGCAGACGATTGAAATTGGCACAGAATCGTTGTGATATCATAAAAATGTCAGTTTATCTAGCTAGGACAGTTGTAGGGATATGCATTCGATATGGCGAATCGTGAGCTAGGCACAGACGACGGCCCGGAATCTGATGCAGCTGCTGCAGTTTGACATCTGCAGTTCCCTTGATTTCACTCGGGGTTGTGAAGTGACCATGATCAGCAATTAAAAACACGTGAATAATGTATGTAGGCGTGGGGTGTTTACTGGCTCTATGGTGTCCAAACCTGTCAAGTTTGCGCTTATACAGTATTACGTCAAGACCCATTAAGTAGTGTGATCAGGCAGGATTGAAGTCCGCCACCACTATAAATACTTGCAGAAAAGTTAATTCTACCATCACTGTTATTTCACTATTACTACCAGAACTGTATATTCTTGTACTCATGTAGATGTATCGCGTTATTTGCTGAATTGTCTCCACTCCTGTCAAGTTTCCGTCACCATTATCAATATCCATCAGCACTATCACTGTTTAAAAGTACAGTTAATATTATCTACCCCTATAACCTAGCGATAATACATTTGTTGGTTGAAGGCCGAGTGGGTAAAGTAAACAAACCACTGCTTGTGAATTCAAGGTAGCCGTGATTTATTTGATGAGATGGAGATGGCTCGAGAAGGAAGGCGGTTAAACCCGTATGTCAGTGAAGAAATGAAGAAAAAGACCCAGATGAGATACACGAAGGCAAGGACTTCATTAAATATTTGGCGTATTTGTAGACCCTATGAAAGATTTGGCGTAGATGTTGACCCTATGAAAGATTTGGCGTAAATGTTGAACCTATGAAAGATTTAGCGTAGATGTTGACCCTATGAATGATTTGGCGTAGATGTTGACCCCATGAATGATATTAAGTTCAGTGGATATCAGGATCACATTCACCTGTCACATGATATCATGATATTACTTGGTATTTTTATTCATCATTGTGAACATCTATGTAACATCTGCTTCTTTTTTGACCTTCAGGTAGTCTGAGTTTCTGACCTCTGGATTATTTTATAAGATTATATACAAAACTGCTAGAAAATTGTAACAAAAGTTTTCATTGTAATTAGCATAACTAAATAATTTCCACTAAGTTTTTCTTGTAATTGACTTAGCTAAAGTAATTCTGTTAAGCTTCATCTCACACGTTTCATTTCAAGTAAGTTTCACACGTGTATAATGTTACCAGAGATCGTTACTCTTTTTCTCATGGAAATATGATACAGAGTATAGTGGCACAAACGAGATCTTTGACTGAAGATTTTAATTATATTGAAGATAATTTAAGGGACGTACTTTTAATAGGTTATGGATTGTTAACACTAAATGAAATCACTCTCTGGTTTGTTTAAGAATAACCGTGGAAGTTAAGTTTCTCATATCGGATATATTGTGGTTATATTGTATCATGGTATTTCTATTGTATCTTGATGGCTCTAGCTATTGTATCATTGTGCTTATTTATATTATATATTGAAAGTGAACCAACAGAAAAAAATTATAATTTCTTAATACTGTTTTTAAAAAGCATTTTCATTTATCCACACCAGTCCAATATGCTAAATTTAATTATTTAATCAAACCGTGAAATTGGTTGAAGTTAAATATTCATTACGGAACACACTTGTTCTTCTCCTAATTTTCATAAATCGAAATAATATATACAATTACTGTGAGCACACTTGCGTGATAGAAATATACCAGGCTCAAATACCTCTTTGATACTGATTTTGATGATTCTCTACCCCAACCTCTTAGTGGTATAGTTTTGAATAGTACATATGAGTAATGATGTACTACTTAATGGGTCTTGGCGTATTACTTATGGGACATGAGGAATTATTAATGGCATATGACGTATTACTAATGGGCTATGACATATTATTTATGAACTATGACGTATTATTTATGGACTATGGGCTATGACGTTTTACTTGTAGGATATGAAGTTTTACTTACGGGTTATGATGCATTGCTTATACTGATGGAAAAGATTTAAACTCAACGGGGAATCCATATTATTTTGAGGTTATTTAAACTCAACGTTGAAGGTTTTATCAGGTTTCAAGCTTTCGAATAGAAAGATTTCTATTCATCATCAGGACAAAGGTGGAAAACCTCGACCTGACAATGAATTTTTTCACCAATGGTTGTATGTTGGATACCGTCTTTCTATTTAACCTATCTTTTTGTTTATTATTATAATTAATCTATTAAAAATTGAAATATGAAACAAAAATTAGAAAATTTGATACTACCTACAGCTACTGTTGACAACATTCATTCTCTAGAAAAATTCTACTTTCTTTTTATTTGAAACAAGCTATAGAGGCGCGATAAAAAAACAGTCAACCTCTATAACTATATGTCTATTTATTTCTGTTCATTTTTCTGTATCTATTTCTATAAATTTTCCTTCAAATCTCAATTTTTTAAATATTCCATTTTATTCTGATTCTTCAAACTATCGAGGTGCGATAGAAATCGGTCAACCTCTATAGCTATATAATTATTTCTTTAAATTTAATTTTTCTATATTTCTTTATTATTATTCTATTTTTTTTATTTCGAAGCTCCTCATGTTCACACATCTATTTTCAGTTTATTTTATAATGTTTCAAATTTCCTGTTGACTCTTCAAACTATTGATGTGTTATGAATCAGTTACGGTATTTATTAACAATGGATATCAATGCAGGTGTTACATCGTATGCTCTATTAATTGAATTTTGACAATGCAGTGTATAGAATGATTTTATTCTTCTACGGTGCCAAACATTTTGATTTTGATGTACAACTTTGGTGTCTGTGAAATTGAAGGTGTGTCCAGTGTCTCGTGAGTGTTGGTAAACCAAACTATTTTCTTTTCCTATTCTAACATCTTTTTTATGTTCATCAATTCTTGTGTGTAAGTTTCTTCCTGTTTCTCCTATATATTCACTAGTGCATTCATTACAATCTATTTTATATACTACATTGCATTTATCTATACTATGTCTTTCACTATGTCTTATGGTTTTACTAGGAAATTCTTGATGGTGTTCGTTGAATTATTACCTAAATAAAAGTTGAAGTGGCCTAATATTCTCTGTAATCTTTCACTCGTCCTTGAAACGTATGGTGCAGCTATGAATTTTCTTTTTATGTCATCAGTCATTTCTACTTCCTTTCTGTATATACAGAAAAATGAACAGATATAAATAGACATATAGTTATAGAGGTTGACTGTTTTTTTATCGCGCCTCTATAGCTTGTTACAAATATAAAGAAAGTAGAATTTTTCAAGAGAATTAATGTTGTCAACAGTAGCTATAGGTAGTATCAAATTTTCTAATTTTTGTTCCATATTTCGATTTTTAATAGATTAATTAATAATAATAAACAAAAAGATCAAAGGACTATAACAGGTTAAACGAATGGGGAAAAAATTGCCATTGAGAAAACAACATTTTCAGACTTCCTTCTTGAATATCTCTTAAATGGTATAGATTAAACTTGCGCGTGAGTCAGAATAGAATTCTTTAGAATTTAATAATCTATCGAATGGTATAAAAAATATTTTAATGAAATGGTTATTATCACTGCAAAACCAACAAAAACTAATTGCTATTCACTACGACAATTAGCAATGGAAGGAACAATTTCTGTCTTTCTTCTTGAATATCTCACGATAGATTAAACTCGGGCGTGAGTCAGAATAGAATTCTTTAGAATTTAGTAATCTATCGAATGTTATAAAAATTATTCCAATGAAATGGTTATTACCACTGTTAAAAGAACAAAAAGCTAACTACTATTCACGTCGTTGTCCGTTGATTAATGGGCACTGGTCAACATTTTAATCCGCTTTGATTACTGTAGCTAAAAGCCTAAAATAAAAACAAACATAATATTGCAATAATGAAATAAGAAATAAACAATATAAAATGTCACTTATTTGTAACATAGGTTTCATAGGTTTTAATCTTAGGCCGGCCATACACTATGATGCCCACCTGACAGGTACGCATGTATAGTCGCGCATGTCATGTGCACCTGCTAGTGAGTGGCGGGAAAAACTAGCATTTCATGCGACCTGCGAACTAATGATAATTCGATTAGTTCTACATGACAGGTGAGTAAAACTGTTGTGTGAGTGGCGGTTATCTGAACAGGTCTCAGTTATCAACATCTAGTGTACTTTCCTGCTAAAAATATAGAGGTTTCAATAATAATAAAAAACATTATATACAAATAATTTATTAAAAATATATATTGAAAATATATATAAAAATGTATAAAAATATATATATTAAATAAATACATACCTACCTTCCTATGAAAATATATTGGAGGAATATAATTGTCACGTGCGTTTGAGTGATCTGCGATATTGACCGATTTCACTGCGCGATCTACTGATCAATAGTTTGCGCAGCAATCGATCGATAGTGCAACCATCGATCGATTTCTGCGCGTTCGAATGATATGATTTTAATTTTTACATTTCATAGAGCAACCATCGATTGGTGGTTGCTCTATTAAATAAATAAGAAAAATACAATAAAAAATATATATATAGCTAGGTATATTTTTAAATAAGTATAAATATACGTATATAAAATATGGAAAATCCATGGCAAACTGACAAAATGACAGGTACACACAGAGAACGGTTTTGTTGATACAACAAAAAAAAGTAGGTTGTTGGTTGTATCAACAAAATAAATTAGTCAGCTATGAGCCATCAAAATAATTTTGTTACAGTAAATATATTTTTTTGTTAAGGTTTTTTTGTTATAGTTACACTAGAATTTTTAAGGTTACAGTAACTAGGGCTTATTAGTTATAGTAACATTACAATACTGTTACTTCAAAAAATGTATTTTGTTATGTCAACAAAAAGTATATTTGAAGCAACACAAATAATTTTTTGTAGTAACAAATTCATCTTGTTATTTTAACTGAAATAATAGATTGTGCTGTTTTAATACTATTTCTTATTATATTGCATATAGTGTATATGTAAATTTGGCAGTATATCAATTAGTTTAATGTTACATGTTGTTATACACATATTAAATGGGAATAAATGAACATAGAAATGCAGTGGTACATTCAGGACTCGAACCGACGATCTCCAATCTCCAGTCTGCGGCGCTAACCTCTCAGCCATCCTGGACATGGTAGAAGGAGGATTGAAATGAACTATAAGCAATATGTAAACATGCATGCCTTTTAAAGTTATTATAAATAAATATTATTTAATATTCTATTGATTTCGTATCTTTCCTTTTTTATAATAACAAGCAATAGAACATTTAAATTGAATATTTTTAAAATAGCCATCTATTAATATTTATCAATTCCCACCTACCTACCTATAGTTTTTTACTAGGTTTTATTAATCAATACCTACATAGATACC